>LOJH01055863.1:0-11799 GCA_001685095.1 Ellobius talpinus | reverse complement strand
GCCAGGCAGTGCTTAAATGAATACAGTTTATGTGTTGTTATTTTGGGGTATAAGTTAGCCGTGCGGGAGCTGGGCTGGGCGGGATGAAAAGCAGGCCTGAACCCCCCTATCACTACAGCCACAGGCCATGATCAAGGCAGTTCTTCAGTTGCCGCCTCCTCTTCCCAGGTGACTCTGGGTTGTCAAGGAGAAAGTAAACACTGACCAGGACAAACCCACACTTTCTTAGGGTGCCCTTCTAAGATTTTCTTGTTGAAGGGAATTTTATAAAGTCTGTCTATTTAATTAGGTTTAAAACTTCTATTGATTTTATTAAGCTGTTTATTTTCAAACCTACGCCAGCCTAAATGGCTTATCATTCTATTTTAGAACAAGTTATTACTATATAAGAACTGCCTCTTTCATATATTATCTTACTGGTGTTTGGTTAATTCAAGTCTAACAGTTGAAATTTCCCTGAACAATTAGTTCCCATTTCAATTAAGGTAATTCAATTCCAGCAAGCATTTTAAACCCCATTCACCCATTTACTATAGTTGAGTTTTGCAATATGTCCCATGCCTACCAAATGATTGCTCTAAGCAAGTAAGCAGCTGAGAAAGGCTATCCGTCAGACATATGCATGCAGTAAATTGGCTCTCTTAACATTTCAAGATTATTTCCAGTAGTAAATCAAATATACAGAAACCCTTCAACTTAATATCAGAAGTCTGAAATCAATTACACATTTTAAGTTGGAATCATAATCTCTTTAAGTATTTCAAACTGTTAAAACAAGCTAGAACAGCCCAGGGATGCAGAGATCTCTCATCTACATAGCTCAGAACAAGTGCTAAGGAACTGAGTTTGACTTATTTATTTATATTCTTACTCTGTAAACTTGCCTGAGCCACACAATTGAAGTAAATCGATAATGTGTTGTCGTAGGATGGCTAAAGTTCCCAGGTTGAAAGCTCAGACTATTGTTAAAAGGAGGCCACTGTTGATTCCTGGCTGCTCAGCCCCAAAATAATCACACAGAAACTATATTATTTAAATCACTGCTTGACCCATTATCTCTAGCTTCTTATTGGCTAACTCTTATATGTAAATTTAACCCATCTCTATTAATCTGTGATTCAGATTAATGGCAGTGGTAAAGTTTGGCATCTGTCTCCGGTGGGGCTACATGGCTTCTCCTGACTCTGCCCTTCTTACTCCCAGCATTCAGTTTAGTTTTCCCTGCCTCGCTAACTTCTGCCTTGCTATAGGTCCAAAGAAGTTTCTTTATTAATCAATGTTAATCACAGCATACAGAGGGAAATCCCACATCAGATTATCGCCATCATAGATTCCCAGGTTGATTTGTGCTTCTCAAAGATGATTTCTGGCTGCTGGGTGAAGAAAGTTGAGGATGTTGGAGAATGTCAGTTTGGTGTCAACTCCTTGGTTCTGTAACCCCTCATCAACTTCTGGGATCCTTCTCCGTAGCTCTCCCATGCTACTCCTTGTTAGCTCCAACACTTCTTTTATACCCTTCTCTCCTATTCTTTTACTCTGAACACCTTTGATTCTCTTCTCTTCAGGTTCTGGTCCTCTTATTCTCATTCCCAACGGTGCATTGGACTTCGTAGCTATATGGACCACGCAGAGAATGACACCACACAGCCATACTTTCAGTTCTGAGTAAATGATCTAATTTGATGACACCCAAGTGGATGCCAAGACAGGGTGGTTCCCATCTGTGTATTTTATGTTGACTTGACACAAGCTAGACTCATCTGAAAGTAGGGGGCCTCAATTGAGAAAATGCCTACATAAGATCAGGCTGTAGGCAAGCCTTTTCTTAATTGGTGATAGATGTGGGAGGGCCCATCCCATTGTCGGTCAGGGCCATCCCATTGTCAGTCAGGCTACTTCTGGGATGGTGGACTTGGGTTCTATAAGAAAGCAGGCTGAGCTAGCCATGGGAAGCAAGCCAGTAAACAGCAACCCTCCATGGCCATTGCATTAGCTCCTGCTTCCAGGATCCTGTCCTGACTTCCCTCAGTGATGGACTGTTACCTCTTTCCTCTCAACTTGCTTTGGTCATGGTGTTTCAGCACAGCAGTAGAAACCCTTTGTAGGACACCATCCAGGTTGTAGAGAAGACTGTGCCCTGTGCATTTGAATTTTCCTGCTCTGTGTTATCCTGTACTTAGGACAGTGCTTCGGAAGGGACCCTATAAATGTCTGTCTGAATAAATGCATGAAGCAGTGGATGAATCAAAGAAGAAATACAAGGCCTTGAATACATTTTTATTAGAGATTTTAATGAAATACTTAATATTGCATGAATGAACTTATGGGAAAATATGAGATAAGCCAGTTCAAAGCACAAAGGTCAACCACTTATTTTTGTTAAAGTAAACTCTAGAAAACACAATTTTATCAATTCAGATCATTATGTGGCTAAGCTCATCAGCCATCAATATGACAAAAAGGTCAGTTACTTTCCTATTGCTGCAATTCAGTACCCTGACAAAAACCAGCTTAAGAGAGAAAGGGTTCTATCATGGTGATGGATGAATGGCAGTGGTCACATGAGACCAGCTGGGCAGTCACCAAGCCAGGAGGTCACATTTCATCCATACACAGGAAGCAGAGAGCAGGGCATGGGGCTAGACTGTGAAACCTCAATACCTGGCCCCCATTGACATACTTCCTCCAGCAAAGTTTTGCCTTCTAAGTTCCATAACCTCCCTAAACAGTGCCACCAGCTAGCAACCAAGTGTTCAATCATAGGAGCCTGTGGGGAATGTTTCTCATTCCAACCACCACAGTAAGAAACAAATTTAACTGCCCACTGCCCAGCCCAGTAGTGTATGTAGAATTGATTTTTTTTCTGTAATGTACTGAAATATTGACCTTAGGCATGCCATGTTTAAAGAGGAAAAAGGAAGCAAATTGATGATAATCCCATATATCTTTATATTATATATTCATATATAAACCAGGATATATATTTTCTACATGCAGCACTTTCTTGGCTACATGTAGAAAATATACCTTAAATAACTGTTGGAAAATTCCTATAAAAACATAATGAATTGGTCTTACCGTATATGCCTTTATACAGAACATAACTTCCAGGTTGGGAGGTTATTCAAGTCACATTGGGGCCTGTCTTCCAGTTTTTATTTCAGCACAACAGATTTACTGGAGATATTAGGAGATTTCTTGACAGGGCTGTTTAATACTGGGAGTTATGAGGAGCAATTGTGGATTCTGTTGGCAGACTCTGAATACATTCCAATTTCTCCTCTGTCCAGGCCAGTTTAGGTGGGCTCATCTGAAAAGCAGGCTGGTCCTCAAGACCCAGAGTTTGTGTGAGTCATTGTAACTCAGAAGAGAGCTGCAGTTCTTAAGTGATGTAACAGTGTGTGTGTGTGTGTGTATGCATGTGTGTGTAAATATGAGCTGCACACGAAGCTGGATGTTTACACTCCAGCCTGGCTACCTGCCCCTACATGAAGATATTCACTATTGAATTTTGTTTTCATTCCCTCTGAACTTTTTCCCCTGGGTGGAAATACGTGAGCTTGGCCTTAGCTCACAGGAAAATTGTTTAATGTATAACTCCAAACTTAATATGTTCAGTTAAGTAGTGCTGGAGTAAAATAAGCATTTTTCCATAATTTTGCAGCAAATTATGCTTTTCAAGAGATCCCGTCCTGAGTTCCAGAGTTTCTTCTAGAATTCGAGGAGCAGAAGAGTTTTAAGGAGAAACGCAACAGCGCCTAGAATGAAAAGACGTTGCAAGTCCACATGGTCCACATTTATTTTCTGTTTTATCACCATAGAGTTTTCAAGGCACCTACAAATAACATGCATTTTCACTTAATTTGGAAACAGGTTAATTTTGCTTACATTTTTATGAACTTAAAATATCCCCTAAGTCCATAGCATTGTTTGCATGGTTGTGTTTTAAACAAGGGTCTCTTGTAGCCCCAGCTGACAGCGACTCTGGCTCCTCCTTCCTTAGCCTCCTGAGTGTTGAGAGTGCAGACTGCAGCAACACACTCAGCTTAAATAGCAGCCTTGGGTTCAGTGTAGAGAAGACTTTATACAATACGAATATTTCATGTTAGTTATTTTCATTTTTATTTTAAGTTCTTTGTCTGTGCGTGTTTGCACACTTGGCTACAGTGCCTGCAGAGGCTAGAAGAGGGCCTTGGATTCCCTGAAGCGGGAATCAGAGGTGGGTGTGAACCATCCCACATGGGTTCTGGGAACCAAATTCAGGTCTTTTACAGGAGCAGTACATTCTCTTAACTGCTGAACCTTCTCTTCGCTCCTGAATGCCTCCCTTTAAACAGCACGGCTCAATTTCACCTCCCCTTCTGTGTTCATTCTGTGTAGGTCATCATGTTGTATAATTCTTTTCAAAATAAAAGCTAACATCCTAGGCAGATCAGAATTTGGGCTGTTTTTCTAAATACATTCTTTCTGGCTTCTAGCTCAGTGCTTACCGCTTTAGTGTGTACATTGGACACACACACACACCGTCTCTAAATTGCATTAGCTAGAGCTCTTAAGAAGAATGACTTCTCACTCCTGTGTGCTTAAACAGCATACCATGTTTCATATTCACGTGGGTAATTCTGTGAGACAGACCCTAAAGTTGCCAGAATGGATCCTGTCAGAGTCTATGTTTGCTGTGTGTGTGACATTGGGCTGAGGTGGCTTGGTGGGGTATGCCCTTCAGCTGGGGACAGAGCTGCTTTAACTGCCTGGGCTTCCGTGAGTGAGTGGAGCATAGTGAACGTTCTCTGAACTTTACCAGTTGCCAAATAAACTGCATGCAAAGCAAATACTGGTATAGATTATCACCCTTCCCATCAAATTCTGTTATTATTTTGGTAACAACAATGAAAAATATATTGGCTGAGAGGCAAAATAACATGCAAAATATTAACTTTGAATTTAGAGAAAAATGTGATTTGCTTTTTTTTGTACAGGTCTTCTAGGTTTGTCAGAGAAACAATTCTCTAATCCTGTTCATGCTGTTGGCTAAAATGGGAGATGAAGTTGACTCCACTCTCTGGGGATTTAGCATTTCGGTCTTGCTGACTTTGTTATTATCTTGACTAATGGCTGCAGTGTTCAATGGTGCTAGGCTCCCAAAGAGTGGAGGTAACAGCTGAACTATTTCTTCACCTCTTTCTCTCCCACTCTCCATGCTCCTCTTCCTGGCAGGGGTCTTACTGATGCCTGCTGACTTCTAGTTTACCCTACTGAATAGGGGGAGATTTTAGGATAGAGTGAATTGATTAAGAAAACAAGGAAAATAGAATCACGTAGACAAAAAACAATAATAAAGTTGCCCTTCAGTTTTAGTGGAAGACCTCATGAGAGGAAGAGAGGCCCACAAATATCTCCAGCTCTTCTTGGCATGGTGGAAGGTGAGGCTGGCAGAAGAAGTGATCACAGGGCTCTTTGAAGAGAAGGTAGCAGTGGGGTTAAACCAAAGATGTAGAGATGTCATTCAGGTATATGAGTGGGAAGGGGAAGGGAAGTTAGGTTAGAGAGTGGGGTTTGCAGTGGAGGGGTGATTTGGTCTCCCAAATCAAGTGTGGGTGAATATGTAGGAAACCTGCTTGGAACTGCAGAAGGGCTGAGCGACTAGAGGGGGAATAGCATGGAAATGATGGGGAGTGGTTGTGAAGGTCTTCTAGGTTGTGAGAGCCATCATCCCAAAGACAACCTAGAGTCTACAAATCATTCAAACCAGAGCAGAGCATTAGTCCTGGCTGTAGAGAAAAACCATTCTGGTGGCAGCGGAAAAAGAAGAGAGTTGGAGATTTCCTGGCTGTTAAGGATGGTGTTACAGTGACCTGGGTCTCTTAGACAAAACTGTGCAGGGTCTGAATAGGCCACATGAATGATGGAAAGGAGCCATGTCAGACACAGGAGAACTGGACAAAAGGCCTGTGTGGATGCAAAGAACAGTCTCCTCTTGTCTTCAGCCACTTAGGAAGGCAAACATATCCTACCACACAGATGCATGCACCCTGTTGTGTATTCATTACTGGCTCTTGGCTCTCACATAGGTGTCAGATGTTTTAAAAACATGACTAGAACAACAAGACAGCAACCAAACAAAATAAATCCTTGTGCCAAATACAACCTAAGCCTGTGTCTCTCCGGGGTATGTTCTTTTGAACATTAATCTGTATAAAGGAAAAAGAGCTTTGTGGTTAGAGGCAGCTGGAACATGAAAAAGCTGATTTTAAATCTCCTGGGGGTGGTATACAGGATTACACAAGATGACTTTGTAGAGCAGATTGTGCCTTTCCCCATGAGATATCCAACTACAGTACAGACCAGTGATCAGTAAAACGGTGTGGTATGAGTCAGTGAATCAGTGAGGCAGAATGAATAACTCAGCAACCAACTGTTGCATATGGAAATTTGGTTTGTGATCTAGGGAGCAATAGACCACATGAATGATACTGGGAAAATTATGCTCTCAGGTGAACAAAAGAAAGTTAAGTCAATACTCATGCTCTGTATATGAAAATACGTTTCTGTATAATGAATGGTTGGGAAAAGCAAGCAAGAGAGGGGAGAGGAAACAACACACTGTGATACTTGGAACAGGAAAAGTACAAAAGTTAATGTTATTTAAATAAAGTCAGGGTGGAAATAGCTACCCTTAGCAATGCTAAAAGTCAAGTCATGGCTGGTAGAATGGGTCAGTGGGTAGAGGCAATTGTATTGTAGGAGGCCTCTAGTGTGTTCCCGATGCTCAGATCCGAAATAACCACGTAGAAACTATGTTATTTGCAATACTGTATGGCTAATAGCTTAAGAATACTTCTGGCTGACTCTTATATCTTAATTTAACCCATCTTCATTAATCTGTGTATTGTCATGTAGCTGTGGCTTACCAGGTAAAGTTCCATCTCCAGCAGGGCTACAAGGCTTCTTACTGTCTCTGCCTTCTTCCTCCCAGCATTCAGTTTAGTTTTTCCCACCTAGCTCTACTCTGCCCTATCAGGCCAAACCAGTTTCTTTATTAACCAATAGTATTCACAGCATACAGAGGGGAATCATGCATCACACATGGTAGAAGGAGAGAACTAATTCCTGAAATTTGTCCTCTGACCCCCACATAGGCACGGTAAACCTGCATACCCATACACAAAATAAATAAATGTAATAAAAGTTTTAAGCCAAGGTGAGTTACTATTTGGAGAAAGTATGAAATATTTTAATACATACTGTAAAGATAACCTCACAAATTAATATGAAAGAAAACCCATGCTCATTCTAAAATTAGAAAAGTATGCCTGTGTAAACATATGTGCAGAGGCCAATAGAGAGCATTTGAAACCCTGGAGCTGGGGTTAGAAGCATTTGTGAGTTGCTGGATGTGGGTGTTGGGAGTTGTACTCTGGTCCTCTGGAAGAACAGTACCTGCTCTTAACAACTGAGGCGTCTCTCTAGCCTCCAGATGAATGACAATCTAAAGTATGAGATAGTCCATCTCCATGAAACTGACCAAACAAGGGCTTGATGGCATCAAGAGTAATGGAAAGCAGAAAGAAACTGGACTCTTGTGCATTGCTAGAACCAACATAGAGGACATTGGCAGCAGAGCCAAGAGTAGAGAGATGGCAAGGGTCCTTGTCCTTCCCTGGCATGGCCATGGTAAGGCTTTTCTTTTTTTTTTTTTAAAAAAAATGATTTATGTATTTTATGTTTATTGGTGCCTTGTCTGCATGTACATCTGTGCACTAGAAGATGACATCAGACAGTTGTAAACTGACATGTAGGTGCTGGGAATTGAACACAGAACCTTTGGAAAAGCAATGAGTGTTCTTAATCACTGAGCCATCTCTCCAGCCCCTGATGGTAAGACTTTTATACTGTGAAATACTATACAGACTCAGCGTGTAAAAGAATGATGTGCACTGACTGCTGTGAAAAGGCACAGCATGAACAAAGCAAATCAACAACATATTGGGCAATTGTCTCAAAGGGAAAGAGACATGAAACTATGCTATACATAACAAATAAATAAAAACTCCTCCAAGTTACATTCTGAATTAGTAAGTTTGAGGTCATGTTTGTGGGGTATTTGAGGGAAGCTTGACTTCACATGTAACAACGTTTTTTAAAACAAATATTCATGCATTTATGAGTCAGTCATTGTGATGATTAATTTTGACTAGCAACAGGATCTGGACTCCATTGAGAGACTTAGCTAATCAAGATTATCTGGATTAAGTTAATTGATGTGGGAGGATGGGGAGACCCACCTTGAACCCGAATTATACTAGTCCATGGTCTCTAGACTCCTTGAAAAGGAAAAGGTGAGCTGAGCACCAGCATGATGTGGGATTCTCTTCTGTACGCTATGAATATGTTTTACTACCATTGGTTAATAAAGAATCTGCTTTGGCCTATGGCAGGGCAGCGTATAGATAGCAGGGGAAACTAAACTGAATGCAAGGAACAAGAAAGTGGAGTCAGGCAGAAGCCATGCAGGTGCTGAAGGAGAAAGATGCCAGATCATTACAGTAAGCCACATCCTCATGGTGATACATAGATTAATAGAAATTGGTTAATTTAAGATGTAAGAGTGAGCTAGGATACGCCTGTGCCATTGGCCAAACAGTGTTGTAATTAATACAGTTTCTGTGATTATTCGGGTCTGGGCGGCTGGGAAGTGACAGTGAGGTCCCCATTTATCTCCTGCTTTCTGACTGTATATACAATGTGACCAGCTACTTCCTACCCCAGCCACCCTGACACCCACCCTGGAGGACTGTACCCCTGAAGAGTGAGCTAAAAGATTAACCTTTCCTTCCGTGTGTTGCTTTTGTCAAGGTGTTTGGTCACAGCAACTAGAAAAGTAATTAATATGATTTTATGATGAAAAATTAAGTATTTTCAATAGTATAAGAAATAAGCATGCATCTTTTCTAGGGCAGAAGTAATCAAACGAAGATGTGTAATTAGCTGGTTGGTTAATGGAGACAGGCCCCTCCCTGGGAGGTGGCGGGGAAAGCAACGTAGCAGTCCCTGGGAAGAGACTAATTTTGTATGTAGGAGGGTTGATCTATGTGGCCAGAGGCTGGAGGGATAAGTGAGACTGGTGGAAACTGACTTCTGCACGTGAGGGTGCAGGCGCGGAGTGAGAGGAGCTCAGGGATTGCGATGCAATTGCTTCTATTTTCCCTTTCTCACCTTTGTTCCCCATCACCACTGTGTCTCCTTTCTGGAGGTGTCAGGACGTTATCACTGACTTCTCAAGCCATTCATCTCCAGCGAGTGGCATGAGACTCATGTCTTGTGATTCAGGCCCATCCCTTACATTGTCTTTGTAGAAGACAGCTTTCATACAGGTGGCCATGCATATGCCTCCATAGGCTTTTCAAGGCTGCTTCCAAAATGCCATCTCTGTGAGAGTGGACTGTACCAAAAAACTAATTCCTGTTGTTTCAAAGGACCAGGAAAACAGCTCCCAGTGGCCAACATTAGTTCTGGTATGTTCCAGTCTGTGCTCAAGAGTTGTTCTGTTTCCTGTGTAGTCAAGGACCCATTACCAGCCTTCTGCACAGAAAAGCCTATGAAGCTACCCCGCCTTCCCCCCCCGCCAGCATTCTGTAGAATTTATTTTGCAGTCATACAAAGCCCTCTGCTGTTCCCCTTTAACAGCCAGCTAACTGTGAAGCAAGGGCAAAGGGGGCTGTGTGGTTCTGCCCCTCCTCTCTCCTCCCAAGTGTGCAAGCCTTCCAGCAACCAACCTTAACTTTTATGTAAAATATATTTAGCCACTCTTTGTAAGTTGCAATCCTTTTGTCGTCCTTGAATCCCAGACAGGGAATTGGAAAGGGGTTTTAGCTGTCGTGTATCAAAGAAAAATATCTGCATTCCTTCATCCTCTTCTCTAAAGCCCCTGGCTTTACTAGAAACTGTCCCCCAAATCCCCATTTGATATCCACATTCAGGGGGAAAGGCCTTGGAAGAGTAGGCACCCTGTCTTTTTCCTGGACTGTTGATCCTCTCCTCAATGTGTAGATGGGGAGGAAACATCCTTAACGTCCATCTAAATGAGTGATGTAGTTTTGTTGTTGACATTGTGGTTAATTTTCTGTCCTAATGTTAACTATCCTAGTTAGTGGCATTATAAAACAGTCCTTGGCAGGATTTTATGTGGAATTGATGATTCGAGATGGCAGGATGGTAGATGTGCATGCATCCCCATCTGTAAGACACATAGGGCCCTCACCATGTGTGGTGTCAGCAACCAGTGTGTGGGTCTAAGCTGAGAACCAATGAAAAGGATGACATGCATCACTTAACTGCACATGTAGTCTGTGATACCGAACTGCATCTGCCTATACCAGTTAACCCCTCAAATCCTCCAAGTGAGGCCTGTCAGCTTCATTTTCAAGGTTTGCATTGATTTGTCCTGTAAGTGTCTGGAGGAGAGTGACCTTGGGATGACTACTTGAGAGAGTAAGACTATGAAAGAAAAAGTAACAAATTCAATTTTGATCCATATGGATGTGAAATGTTACAGAAAGTTGTGTGTGTACATAGAGATCTTTATTAATTTTGATTGACTGCTTTAGAGTCTTGATACCATACTGTTTTTTAAAATTATTATTTTATAGTGTTTTGCCTGAATGTATCTGTGCATCATATACATGCCTACTGCCTGCGGAGGCCAGAATAGGGCATCAAACCTCCTAGACGTGGAGTTAAAGATGGTTAGAAATCATCATATGGGAGCTGGGAACAAAACCCAAGTCCTCTGAAGGAGCAACCAGTACTTTTAACTGCTGAGCCATCTTTCTAGCCCCTTGATAACATATTGTGAATCACAGTAAGATTGTATCTTACCTCCTGTGTGTATGCACTAGCAATAGAGAACATCTGTGCTGAAGCCCTGTGAATACTGTTTCCCCTGATCTTCCTGTGCCTCCTTTTACAGTGTGCTTCTCGGACACTCTTGTGTGACAGCCCACCTCTGCAGACACTTGTCAGCAGGTCATCATCCCTGGAGATGATTTTGACCTTGTACAGCTTGACAGTTAGCTAAGAAAAGGTCCAACCTGTGCTTTTTCCCTTTTTTTCACTCCGTTTTCTTCATTCTTTTATGTGTTTATCCAATCAGGTGCTGTCTTTCCTACTCTAACTCTCAGCTCCACAGTACAGATGTTTAAGAGAATATCCAATATGTAGCTGAAAGCCACATGGGATGCTGGTGACCACCGCCATTTACTCACATGTTCAATGAGACTCTGTCTCAAAGAATAAGGTGGAAAATGATTGAGGAAGACATCACACACACACACACACACACAGAGAGAAATGATCCATTTGCCAATATAAACAACATAGGTGTTACAATTTTAGAGAAATTATTCTTCTAACCAGAAATCCGGGAATCAGTGGTAATTAATAACCTGGTGATCTGTCAGATACAGTAATGTGGGAAATTCTGCATCTGTAGAGACATCCTTAAGACTTGAACTGATTTTATTGGCTTCTTTTATAGGGACATAAACGAAAAGAGAAAAGACACCCGAGTCGTGGGTCATTAGGAAGTTCTGAAGACCATGGCAAACCAAAGGACATAAGCTCCTATAACTAGGACCAAAAGTGGCTAGTAATCTAAACAACCCCCACAGCCAGGGCCTCCCCAAACTCCCATAGCCAGGATGGAGACACATATAGTCTAAATGACCCTTACAACACTGTACAGCCAGGGGCTCCCCGAACTTCCACAGCCAGGACCAGAGGTGGCTAGAAGCCCAAATG
>LOJH01055861.1:0-11799 GCA_001685095.1 Ellobius talpinus | reverse complement strand
TCTTCATTGCCTCCATTTCAGTTTTCAAGTCTTGAACTGTTTCCATTATCTGTCAAACTTACTTAAAAACTCTCAAGAGAACAAATGAGAATCGATCAGGGAAAAATTGATCAGTGGCGACTAAGTGTGGCTCCACATCGATTTGTCTCACACAGCAACAGAGCTACTTGTCCTACAGAATGACCAATAAATCCTGGAGCTGCTCCCCTCAGCAATGTGTGAGTGCAGTCCTGCCTTCACCCACTCTGCTGGCTTGACCTCTGTGCTGTACTCATTTTTATTTAGGAGAAGTGATTTTTGTTCTTTGAATAGGGACAGGGTGCTGCTCACTGAACAGTCAATGTGGTCCCATATTTAGCTGGAAATTTTTTTAAAAGAGAAACTTATACTGACATTTAAAATGCAGAAAATTGATGAAAGCAAATGAATCCTCAGATCTATTAGGCAAGATCATTCTTTGGTAAGAATGATCTCAGGGTTCTTCTGACAATCTCATCTTTCCTAAGATCACATATTTCAGTGGTGAACTACACAAATGATCTAGTATGCTCAACTAACTATTGGCAATCTTCCTCCAGATGTCCTTCGAACGCAGCACATCTTTCCCAGATACCTTTGGTACTTCTAACCTTGATTGACAGTATCTACATATGTGAATCAACCAAATCAGAAACCTAGATGACATCCTCGACTCCTCCATCTTCCAAATCTCCACACAATCTATCTTCAACTCTCATTCCCCCCATTTTAAGTAACATCTCTAATTTGCCAGTATACTGACTTCTCTGCTACTTGCACATTTAGTCAACAGTAACCTGTCTGTTGCCCAGATCCTCAGTTTCCCTCCATTTCCTTACTATCTATTTTCAATGGTGCATCTTGAAGGATGATGCTAAACCAAACCAAGGCAACACAAAACAAAACAACAAAATAGTAGAGCAACCTGCTTTCCTGAGATTACAGTTACTATTGGGAAGATCTCTCTGGAATCAACTTTCTGGTTCTTCCAGGCATGTGCAGTTTTGGATACAGTATCCCTGTAATCCGCCCTGCAGGAATGAAGATACTCTAAAAGAGAACTCTGCCCACCCTCTTTGGCTATGAAACTATTGAAACAATGTATCCCAGGAAATTGGAGTTTCCAGAGGAGTCTGATGCTGGGAAAGGGGAAACACTGGAGCCTGGTGCTAAATAGAGGGAGGACTTGTCTCCCAGAAAGAGATTTCATGCAATTCTGAAAACCTGTCCAACTGCCTTGCAGGAGACGCTGGGGCAGAGACAGTGACTGTCAATGATGGGTGGGACCACACCTTGGCCAGGATTGTTTAACTAAACACACTTCCTGTTTTTTTCTCGAAATGAAAACCTCATGTTAGGACCTGGAAGATAGACTTGGAAAAGGGGCTTATCCCTGGACCTCTTCCTTCTTACAAATGTAGGCATATTAAATAAATCTATTTTCTCCTCTCTTATACTGTGTCTTTTTTTGGACTTTCAAGACAGGGTTTCTCTGTGTAGCTGCCCTGGGTGTCCTAGAATTCAGCCTGTAGATCAGGTTGGCCTCAAACTCACAGAGATCCTCCTGTCTCTGCCTCTCAAGAGCTGGGATGAAAGGCATGTACCACCACTGCCTGGTTTATACTGTGTCTTTAACTGGAATATTGACAAAGGGTCAGTGGCTGAATCTAGAAGTTTTCTTACTCGATTATGTGCTCGTTGAGCGTCTCTCTTCTGTGTTCTCATTGGTACTTTTGTTTACACACGTTTTTTGCCATTTGTTCACTTGCTGTTACTGTGCCTCTGTCTTACCCTAGCACCTGGAACAACACCCGACGAGGATGCCATGTACATTTGCTGAATGAGGTGAGCCGAAGAGAAAGCAGACTGTTGGAATCTAGGTTTGCTTTCCCAATCTGAAGGCGTAATATATGGCAGGATAAACTCAGCTCTGAGGAGGAAGGGATTCCTTAGAGCTCTTGAGTCCCTTCGCTATTTTTATTTATGAATCAGAACTCTTTGCCAAGTTTTTGTTTATCTATATTTCTCACTTTTTCTCTTTTCTTGTCCTGTGATAATTCCACCTAAACATTCCTAGCTGTCAGCATTCGTCTCCACTCCTCTGCTCTGCCAACAACTATGCTTGAGGAAGATGAAACCAGAACCTATTTACGCCACACTGTGATAAAGGAGCAAAATAAAGGAACCTTTTTTGCCCCATTATCCTATGTGGGCCTCAGTTTGCTCATCTGTTACTTGGGACCTTGCGAGATGATCTCAAAGTCTTTTCTCATAGCAAAATATCCTGGTGTTAAGCACAGAGATTATACAGTGTTTTTCACACTTCATCTGCCTTGGTGATATAAAAGTGATGGTATATGTATCAGGCTTTACTTTTTCAAGTCAGAGCCAGGGAATATCACTTAGCCCCTGTATTACTCCCACAGAAGTGGCTGTGACTTCCTGAATCCGAAATCCCTTCTCTGTGCTCTCATTACAATGTCTTGCACTCAGAGCAAGCTCAGCTGTGTCTTCTCTATGTGGACACTTGAGGTAACATGTTTATTTGCACACATGTTCTTGGGATTGTTACGGTGCAGATCAATACTTAGAGCAGTGCAGAAGAGGCAGGAGGGGTTGACAGCCAAATGCACCTAGCCCATGGGAGCTCTTGGAGAAGGGGAGGTGCTGAGCCTCTTTCTCAGACAATACCACAGACAATGACCACAAAGGAAAGTAATGAAGTCATATCAGACACTGAGAGTGTCAGTCAAACTACTAAGGCAAACATTATTACATAACTGAGTTTTGGGTTAATATAATCTTTTTTGTTTTGTTTTTTCAAGACAGTGTTTCTCTGTGTACCACTGGCTATCTTGGTACTCACTCTGTAGGTCATGCTGACCTTGAACTCAGAGACCTGCCTACCTCTGCCCCCAGAGTGCTGAGATTAAAGGCGTATGTCACTACATTCGGCTTGGGTGAATATAATCTTATTAAAACATGTTAGATTTCCATATTGTAACTGGCCTTGGGAGAAATGAAGATATTATAGAGAGCCAGTCTACTGAAACAATAGAATCCCAAACAATGGAATTTCCCAGGAATCTCACTGGAGAAGGAAAGTGCCCCAGGCAGGAGGGAAACTCGTCTCCCCACAAAGAGATTTCACACGATTCTAACAACTACAAGCTGAGACTGAAGCCCCGACAAAGGTGGGCTAGTGGTGGGCAGGACCATACCTTGACTGGGACTGCCTAGATATACTTATTCTTGGCCCTTTATTTAAGTTTTAATCTTACTTATGGCCCTGAGGGTCTCTGGACCTCTTTATCCATCTTCTCAACGTGGCCACATTGAATAAATCTCCCTTTTCTTCTTGCTACCACTAATTTGACTTATTGACCATGGGTGGCTGAACCTGACTTGGGACACAGGATGTGGCCCAAAGTACATTGACAAGCTTTAATTCTTGCCCTATATAATCTCGGAGGAAGATCACCTTCACCTTGACAAAGATCACCTTTGAGAGAGGAAGGAAGCATTTCATTAATTCCTCAGTAGAAAACATAAAATTAAGAAGATAACTAAACGTTGAGCTTTTAAGCCAAAAAAGGTGCTGATACCCAAATACCTCTTGGAGTAAAGGCAAGAATCTGTTAAAATAATATGAGAACATCCACTACCACCTTCATGGGCATCCCTCCCACCCTCAAATATCCTGCTCACTGTGAGAAGCTCAGATCTGGTAGTGATCGAAACCAGCCCTGGGTCTGCAATAGCCCTTTCTGGGAATATTTACACAAACTTTGGCAGGAGTTCAATCAGCACGGCTCAAACACCCACACCCACACCAAATCCTGGGGAGTAGCAGTGTCCTGTCAAATGCAGACATTTCTGGGAACTTAGGAATGATGGTTATGGCAATCTGTGGCCCTGAAGACTCACAGACCAATCTAGGTGAATTCGATTAAGCAAATGGGTGTAATGGAATAAACTTTAACATTCTATTATTCTAACAATCTCCATGAAAGGTGATTAACTATTAAAATGACCACATTAGAAAAAATGTCCTATATTTCATATCTTTCAGAAGCTGGAATTCAGACTTAGAGGAAGAGTTGATATGTTTCTTATATTTCATAACATTTTCATACTTCTGTGAAAATTCCCACTGGCTTCTGGGTTTGAATACTTCATAAGAATTCTTTTAAAAAGCACAGGTTGCTGAGAAGTGCTGGCACATGTATTTAATCCCAGCACTCGGGAGGCAGAAAGAGGCAGATCTTCGTGAGTTTGAGGCCAGGCTGGTCTACAAAGTGAGTTCCAGGATAGGCTCCAAAGCTACAGAGAATCTCTGTCTTGAAAAACCAAAAAAAAGAAAAAGAAAAGAAAGAAAGAAAAAAAAAGCATAGGTTAGCCAGGCCTAGTGGTACATGGCTTTAATCCCAGCCCTCAGGAGGCAGGAACAGGTGGATATCTATGATTTTGAGGCTAGCCTGGTCTACACAGTGAGTTTCAAGACAGCCAGCAGGGCTACATAAAGACACCTCACCTCAAAAATTAATTAATAAAAAACAACCCAAAGTAATAATAAAATTAAAAGTAAAAAGTAAAATTGTAAGTTTTACAGGAAAATTTAAAAGTACAGGCCACAGTGATGGAGTGAGGACGCTGTCATTTCAAGAGTTTCTTCCTGCTATATAACCAGGACAGCAGACGAGAGTTGAGCTTCTGAGTGTAGGGTCTATGAAATTTTTCACCCAAAGCACTTCAGTGTCTAGGGTAATCACTAAATGGAAGACTGTTTTCAGAAAGAGTAAGAGGGCTGCAACTCACTTTCTTATGCCAGACTTGCCCTGTGGTTTAGAGACTGGGTAGGTGCATGCCCAAGGAGAGAAACTCTTCAGCACTTTCTATGGCCAAACAGATCCTAGGGTGGTACATTAAGGGTTGATATCAAGTCTCAGTGAAGGTGAGGCAAAGTGGAGAAGAAAAGCAAAGGGTGAAAGATTGTAGTGTCAAAGATTGTTCTTTTAGACTTTAAATGCAACCAATGAACTTTAGAATAGCCGAACAAAAGTAGTCCTCTGTGCAAAGAAAGACTTAAGAAAAAAAGGATATGCTAGGTAGTTCAGAGTGGCCTTGAATTTGAGATCCTTGTGCCTCAGTCTCCTGGGTTCTGGGATTACTAGGCATGCACCAAACACAGGGCCCGGAAGAGCTTTACTGAAAACAATTGAAATGATGAAATACAAAGTAACCTGATTATTGGGAGAAAATAACTTCTCATACTGGAGCTGGGAAATGTGTGAGGGGTGTCTAGCAGCCAAAGTGACCACCAGAGTTAGGTACACAGAGAATAGGGAGAATACATAGAAAGGGGGAGACACATACAGCTGAGTTGTAGTACTTACTGTGACTGCATGACACATGGTTAGCGGTGTGTGACGCTCTTTACAGACACACTGTGGGCAATGGAATGCAGGGCCCCTACAGAGGACTGTGCTTCACTAGCTTGCTTCCTTCGTGAATTTTTTTTAGTGTAATTTGGCTTTTGCCCTTTCCACTCGCTGGGTTCCATCATTATTGTTTATTGTTACTTATTCATCTGTTCAACTGATATTTAGTAAAGACATAGTGCTTTGCACTGGACATTTGAAACCCAAGGAGCACATGGAATCAACTATCATTTCAAGGTGCTTCCCACCCTGTGAGAAGAGGCACTTATGTAACTGTATTAATTACTTTTTTGTTCTTGTGATAAAACTTGCCATGGCCAAGGCAAGTTAGGGCAGGAAGGTTTTCTTTGGCTTATGGTTCTAGAGGGAGAAGAGTCCATCACAGTCAGGATGAGGAAAGATGGCAGCAAACACCAGGCATGGTGGCTGAAGCAGCAGGCTAAGAGCTCACATCTTGAGCTGTAAGGATGGAAGAGAAGACAGTGCACTGGGAATGGTATGTGGCTCTGAAACCTCAAAACTTCTTCCAACGACTTACTTCTTCCAGAACAGCCATACCTCCTAAATCTACCTAAACAATGCCACCAACGATACAGGGCATGTTCATTGAAACCATCAGTAATAAAGGAAGTGTTCTGTAAAGTTTGTAATATTTTATGACAGGGGTTCTGGTGGCAGAGTGGAGGCAGTAGGATGCAGTTGGTCACAACTGAAGAGAGGATTGGGAAAGACAGGAAATAACCTAGTAACTCTCCAAGAAGGAATCTTAAGCCCAGTTCTCTACATCCAGTGTTTCAATGTGTAAAATGTTTTGGATGGCTTTCCTACGCTCCACCCTCCCACCATTTCATTCCACAGTTGTCTTCACTTATGGATTGATGCAGGACTCCTCTGTGGGTTTCCATCCACCAGCTTCCATCTGAAGCCTGTCAGCCACCTCCTGGAATCCTGCCCTACCTGTGTAAACACCAGGCTGTTCTTTCAAGTTTATGATTTAAAACTTTGGATAATTCCGTTTTCCTCCAAAATGAATTTCAAGGTTCTTAGGCTGCTCTTTAAGGTTCCCTGAAGAGGGAATGAGTCCAGTCCTGCTGCCAAAAGACTTGAGAGAACTGACTTTGAGGTTTCAACTGTATGCCACCTTCAAAAGTTAGAACCACAACCCTTTCTCCCTTGTTTCCTAGCTTGTTGCCAAGAGACCCTCACAACTCTGTCCCTGGGTCTCACAGGTGCTCTTCTCAATGACTTCTGCAAACTTCACTACACGCCTGTGGCATTTGTCAGTGTTTCCTCAGCCACGTACCCCACTTTTTGAATCTTTTGAGATTCTACTACTGCAATAGGCTGCTACTATTACCCATGTGGCCATAAAGCCAATCTGGTAAGTAAAGTCCATCTGGGAAATACTTTCTTTGAATTCTCACAGAATCTACTAGATTTCAGCGAAGAGCTCGGGGGTAAAGGTTCAGTCTCAGGCAAACTCCAGTGCTCTCCTCTTTTTCCTACACTGGACACTGCTTATTTTCTACTCAAGGGGAAAACAATTCAATAAATTCTAATTTGGGAGTCATTTCTAACACTTGTTAGCAGGACATAATGAACACTTACTATGTTCTAGGTTCTGAGGCCTCAGTGGCAAATACGATGACAGCAGGATCTACTTTAAGGAATCTTACAGAGTTGTACACTTGCGCAGGGCAATAGTCAAGCAAAAACCTTGGATGGCTTCCCTACTTTCTACCCGCCCACCATTTCATTCCACATTTATCTTCTCTTGGGTGGGGCAGGACAAAAAAACAAAGAATAAGAAGCAAGTTACGAATCAGGTATATGACATAATTGCAATTTGTCACTTCCTGATGCTGTGACCCTTTAATACAGTTCCTCCTCTTGTGGGGACCCCAACCATAAAATTATTTTCGTTGCTACTTCATAACTGTAATTTTGCCACTGTTAGGAATCATAATGTAGATATTTGTGTTTTCTGATGATCTTGGGCAACCCCTGTAAAAGGGTCATTTTACCCCCAAAGGGGTCGCAACTGGAGAGAAATGTCCAATTTAGATTTTAACCTAAAATGTGGGCAGAAAGCAGCTGAGTACTTAATAAGAGGAACACACTGAGCTTCAGAGTTTGTTCACTTTATCAAAAGTCTGTCTTGCTTCAAGGGAGGCCATGCTCTTTCTAGAGCTTTCTGTTGGCTTCTGACTGTATATCTGCACACCATTTCCTAAATGGCCGTTTAGCCACTGGCTTTCAATGACATGCTCAGTACCTTCCTAGCCGCAAGGCTCCTATTGTCCTGCCATCAGCTCTCTGCCCTTCCTTAAATGATTTAACTGCAATGGGATGCTTTAATTTGATCCACAACTTTGGAAATCTTCAACTAGGAGACATGTCATTTAACAATTCACACCCTACATATTAATACTTCTTTATCTTCCCTTGAAGAACCCAGTTGAAGTAACCTATGGGGGATCCAGTGTGCTGGAGCAACATGCTCCTTGGAATTGAAATGCCCTGATGATTGTTTTGGTAAAGCCACCAAAGAGAGACTACAGTATACCTCCAGGCCTTGGCATCTGTACCAGGACAATGGTGTGTGTGTGTGTGTGTGCATGCATGCATGTCTGTGTGTGCCTGTGTGTGCATGTGTGTGTGTGTATAAATTTGTAGAATCGAGGAGTCTGAGAAAAACATTAAATCGGCTACTTTAAAGCTTCCTGCACAATCTTTTACAATGCCGTTTCCACCAAAAGCTATGGAAGAATTCATACATAGCACAGCATGTGGCACTGGTCTCTAGAAAGCAACCATGACGCTTTGCAAACTGAGGCGAGTTTGGCTGTTGTGGGTCAGTACACGAACCTGACTGCTGTGAATAAACTGAGTGTGGCGGCACAGCCCTGAAATCCCAACGCAGTGGAGGTGCAGGCAGAAAGATTGGACATTCAGATCCATTTTGGGCTACAAGATGATTTTGAGGGCAGCCTGGGATATAACAGACTTTGTATTGAAAACAATAAAGTTATTTCCGTGTCAAAAGAGAAATAACCAGTGCTGTGCCCTGGGTGGGTGAGTCAGGAATGGCCATTTCTTCCGGCCAGTGATTTGTTTTGGGTGTTCCCCACATGTGGAAGTGATTTCTGAGTGTACTCAGCCCAGAATCCTTCCTGCAGAAGATGGGACTTGGTGTGTTCTGAGACAGTTGGCTTGCAGACTATTACCTGTACAGCAAGGAAGGCCTCTGGTTTTCTTCCTCTGTTTCTTTATAATAAATTGCCAGACTGAAACTAGGCTGTTCAATAAATATTCTGTTTTATTACTGTTTTATAGCAAGCAGAGATTCAGGGCTCGGCTCCATAATTTATGATGGTATTTTGTCTCCCACTCTCTGCTAAGGTTATCAAGATATAAAAAGTTTTGGCAGGCTCTTAGGTCTGCTATAAAAGCCAAATCCTAGTTTTCCTATTTCTCTTGTGTCTCCCCAGTTCGTCATCTTGATGCCTCTGTGTATGTTCATGCCTAGACCCTTGCAATGGCATCCCAGCTTCTCTCTGTATGAGTCTCTCTCTAAAACAGGATGACTGTCACCCAAACATTCTTTTGTTCAGAAATCTTCAATGACTCTCTATTTCCCAGAGAAGTAACTTTATAGTCTTCTATCATCTATAGAGCTGTAGATAAAAAGTCTATAGATCTTTCCATCCTCTCACTGATTAAATTCCTCAAATGGCTTCTGTAAATTATGAAATATTTCAAATCTGTTTTTAAAGTGTGGAAAGCAACATAGAAACTAGCCATGTGCACAGTGTAGAGCTTTTTAGGAACCTAAGAACTCAAGTGTTTCTGATGTTTTGTTTTCTAATTGATCTAGAATGGCTGTCCATTCATTTTTAGTATCAGCTTACTGCTCGCCTAGGTTTTCCATTTTACACTCTTCTTTTTGTTGCTGATTATAGGAACATGGAAATCTTGTTGTTTTGCTTTGTGCTCTGACTAGTGAGGTGGAATATATTCCCAATGTGTAGTGGCTACTGGGTTTCTGCTGTTTGTTGGCTGTTGTCTTCTAAAATTCATTGTGTTTCCTTTTAGTTGCCTGCTTTTCTTACATTATGAGTTATTTATTTATCTATCTATAAATTAATATTTTATTAGCTGTGCTCACATATGTAGCTTGTTTTGGTTCTTTTCACTCTGGGATCTTTTATTGCGGTGATACTATATTGAGGTTTAATATGGTTAAATGTTATTAATATTTTCCTTTACGGTTTATGTTTTTGTGACTTGGTTAAGAATCCCTTCCATAAAAGGGAGGAGGCACGAACATTGTGGGGAGGAGAGAGGACTGGAAGGAGAGGAGGGAAGAGAAACTGTGCTCGGAATGTAATATATGAGAGAAGAAAAACAAATAAATAAATTTAAAAAAGAATCCCCCAAATGATGAAAGTATGATTTACAGACAAAATGGAATTTCTCAGCCTTAAAGAAGAGGGAAGCAATGTTGCTTTCAGGAAAAGGAATGCAGCTGGAGATATCATATTCAATTCATTAAATTAACCTACGTGAGATAGCTTGTGTTTCTCTCATTTATGGATCCTTAGCTTTATAGATACATAAAATTGTATAATATAGATGACCTGAAAGTAGAAGCGAAAGTGGAGGAACGAAAGGCACTAAGCTAAGAGGGTGGAAGAGTGGTGAGGAAAAGGAAAATAAGTTCATCATTTTTATGTAAACTTTATGACATAAAAAGAAATTCCTTCTTTAATGTAATACCTTACTGACATTCTGTTATATTTTCTTATAAATATTCAACAATTGTTCTTCATCTTCAGCTTTCTCATACACTTGGAAGTTATTTTTGTATGTGGTTTGAGATAGGGATCCATAAAATTAACATCTGGTTTTATGTAGGGAACTGTCACAGTATCATTTTTCACTTATTTTTTTTTTCAGAGACCTATGTATTATTGCTATGCTATGGTTTGACACCCCAATTCATGCAAGAGGTCAACACTGTAAAACTTATGTCAATAACATTAAGAGTGGGAAGCTTGAACTATGAACTTTAGAGATAGGAGTATTTAAGATTAGATAAAACCATTAGAACATAGCTGTGATTAAATTCTTGTGACTTTATAATAAGCAGAGAGAGACACACTAATGTTTCTTGTCTCATGCCAAGAGATATTCTATGCTTCCTTGGGACTTAATGAGGAAGAAAACTGCAATCAGATGTAGCCCCTAAACAACATACCTCTAGAGCCATAAATCAAAATAAACCCTTTTCTTTACAAAAATTAACCTGCGTGAGTTACTTTGTTATAATAACGAAAATACTAATAAAGTAATAAGTCAAGATTACACATGTATGGATACGTGTCTGAGTCCATTATACTCTTCCACAAATCTGATTGGGCTGCACATTATCATAATTATTAAAGCCTTATGAAAGGCATGATAGCTTATAGAGAAGAAGCTCTTATTTTGTTTTTGAAGATTTTGCTGGAGATTTTTGTTATTTAGTTTTTCTGATTATTTTTTGACATAGGTTCTCTTGATGTAGCCCAGGTTGGCCTCAAACTCATTATCACCTTTCCTCACTTTCTTGAGTGATGGAGTTTAGGGTGTGTAACACCTTGCACAACTTCAATGGTTATTTTTGGCTCTTTATTCTTCAACATGGGTTTTAAAGCTAGCTTGTAAAGTACCATAAAAATGTAGTTGAGTTTTTGAATGAAAATGCATTGACTGTATAGGGTAATTTGGAAACTTAGCATATTTATTAGATTGTTTAAAGAAGTTAAAATGATAAAAAAAACATATATATTGAAAGCATATTATCTATGTTTTCTAGAATATTATACAGGGATTGCCTTGACTCATGGACTTAGTCTGTAGGAGAGGATAGTACCTCAACAACAGTATCCAGACATGAGCACCCTCTGTCTCCTGCATCTTTCTGGATGCAAGGGCTGCCTGGAGACTGCAGAGGGATGTGTGTGTTTCAGTTGTGGTGGTGGAACCTTCCTTGAATTTCCACTTGCAAATGCTACATGTAGGAAACACACTGATGCTCACAACAATACCATTCACATGAGCACAAAGGAAGAGTCAAGCCAGGTGCCCATTGCTGAATGAGCACAAGGGGAAAAGGGGGCCCACTCATCAAGCAGAAAATCAGATTTGAAATTCTTCACAGACCTTGAGCGAACAATAATCAACTTTGTATGGAAAAACAAAAAACCCAGGACAGCCAAAACAATCTTATACAATAAAGGACCATCTGGAGGCATTACCATCTCTGACTTCAAACTCTATTACAGAGCTACAGTAA
>LOJH01055860.1:0-11800 GCA_001685095.1 Ellobius talpinus | reverse complement strand
TTTTGCATGGTACTTGTCTTCACCTATCAGCCCTGTCTGCTTCTTTCCTGGGGCCTCTTGCTTGCTTGACAAATGCTAGAATTTATTCAGGCAACACAAAGCAATTTGACCCATTTACTCTTTTCTGCCTCAGTGGTATTCAGCAACGTGTTCAGAATAGCAGGGAGGATAAAACCTATTGTCCACTTGTGCTAGGGTGAGGCAGTGAAGTTGATTAGAGAAGGAAGAATAAGGGAAATGGCAGGAGGATGGAGCTGGACCAAGTAAACGAAGCCATGCTTCCTTATGCTTGAATAGACCAGAAAGTATTTTAAGAAGTGGTTTGGATATTTAGAGAAATGACAGCAACAATTTCTACACAAGAGAAAGATTTGCAAAGACATTCACGTAGTCTTTGTGTATTTTCACAAATAATCTTCCATATCCATTCGAAACACACATTTTAGACATCACATAGTTCATTTTGGTGGTGTCAAATCAGCCATGGCCTCTGATTTTTCCACATTGATGAAATGGAATGTGTTATTTTTCTTTTCATGGTTAGTCGGGAAGGAGAATGTAAGCCATTAATCCTTGGCTCTATCTCTTTTCTACTGTATAAATTGCTCCAGGAGGAGATAGGGAGGCTTATTTATACTGTGATACTCCCAGAATTCCTTTGGAGTGAGGATGAGATACAGCCAGTAAGTGATATTAGGAAAGTGGTCCAACTGTGGGAATCTGCGTAGATGGGAGTCAAGAGGTGGAGAGATCACGCTCCCATCTCTTAGCCTGTATTTTCAGATACACCATGAAGTGTGTGTGTGTGTGTGTGTGTGTGTGTATGTGTGTGTGTGTGTGTGTGTGTACACATACACACATGCATGCATTCGTGCCTGCCTGCCTGCCTCCAAGGTCAACTTCAGGTATTGCTCCTCAGCAGCCTTCCACCATGGTTTTGGAAAATGGATCCCTGACTGAGACCTGAAGCTTACCGATTAGGCTGAGGTGGTTGGCCAGTGAGTCCCACAGAGCTGCCTGTCTCCCCGGGCCAGTGTTCAGATTATACGCATACTCTAATGTGCCAGGCTTTTGTGTAGGTGCCAGGGGTTGAATTTAAGTTCTCACGCCTTCCTGCGAAGCTCTTGACTGACTGAGCTCTCCCCTCAACTCACATCTTTGGCTTTCGTATATTTGAATTTTGTATTTTTCAAACTGAAAAATGATTGCAGAAAATTCTTAAGTTCCTGCCAAGCTTTTGAATGTTTTGGGTTTATTCACAGAGATAAAAACGATGCTGGGAACACGTACAGGAAGTCTTGAAAGAAGGTCAGAGATTTGGAAGGAATGTCATAGGATATGGGAGAAACATCACAGCCAGCCACGAGGTCAATAGGTTTTTGGTTTGTTTTTTTTTTTTTCAAGGCGTGGCTTTGCTTGGATTGCTTGCCCTTTGTATCAGAGGCAACACTTTGAAGTACTCTCAACCTCATTTTCTCCATCTCTTAAAAGCCCAGAACTGTTTAGTATGTTAGCTTCTCTAGTACTGAAAACCAATATGGATACTTAGCTTTTCTGTTTCCTACTCCAAAAATGTTCAGAAAGTCACTGTATAGCGAATGCATTGCAACAGAAGAGAGAACGTCAATTTGACAGCAGCAACAATGAAACTTGATACCTCCATTTTTATTCCGGCCAGAAAATAGGGGCAGACTGGCTTTGATGTTATTTTATGTGTGTGGCTATGAATACACTATTTTTATAGGCAATAATCTCTCTTTGGTTAGGTTTCCCTTGAGTAAGTCCTGTGCAAGCGTGGCGACATATCACTTGATGGTTGTTTACTGATTGGCTCTACCCTGGTCCAAACGTTCCCTCTTACCTTTAACCTTGTTCCTAGAAAGTGGGAAAAATCAGAGCTGTATGATTCTGATGCACGGGAAAATGAGCTAATTCCTTGGTGAAGGAGGACTAAGATAGACTTATTGCATGAGCAGCTCTCAAATCTGCAGGCTTGTGTGCCTGTGAGACAGGGAAAGAAAAGAGGGCAGGGGATTTCTCTGGACAGTTTATACAAGGTGATGGACAAAAGATTCTCTGATTCGACATTGTGTCACTGATGGCTATTTCTACAGACAAAAATCTTCATTAAAAATGTCCCAGGAAAGAGAGGCAAAGAGGACTAAATTGAGTCTTGTTAAGCGGTGTTGGGTCTGGGGCTGTGAAGCAGGGGACCCCTTGGTGTCCTTGGAATGCCTTTCTGGTTCAGTGTCTATAAGACATCAGAGGGAATATTGTCCAACCCAGCCAAGCGGTAATTGCACAGCCCACAGATGCTTTGGATCAGGATCCATTAAAAATAATGGGAAAGGGTGACGCTGTGCATTTGGGTGCACAGAGGCGTAGCTGGGGAGTTAGCAAGAGATGGGGAAGTTCCCCTTCTTAATCATAACTAATGCCAGCATTCACTGCTGGGAGCAGCCCCTGGTCTGTATTCATAAAGTGTGGGAGAGTATTGATTTTTTAATGGAGATGCTGGGGCTGAAGATTTTAGAGAGGTACTCAACGCTCTTCATTAATATGCAGGCCAGATAGTAGCTGCTGAGAGCTGAGTTTAAGACAGAGACAATCTACCCACGGAGGGTTGAGTCTAAGACAGAGACAATCTATAGCAGCCATTAAAAGAACCACAGTCCAATGGGCACGTATCTTCCATCTCTGGGTTTTAAACATTTCTCCCAGCAGTTTCGTCCCAAAACTATGGCACTGGATTTAGTGTATTTGAGAATTTTTTTAAAAAAGCAATTATTTATGTTTTTCTGATGTCATTGTTTGACTTCCTAAATCATAGTTTATATGTTATTATATTCTATTATCCCATTTTAAATTATAGATATTTGGGGCACTTGTTGCCCCCTAGTTTTCATTTTCCATCTTTGTTTTGAGACAAGGTTTCATGTCTTCCAGGATGGTTAGGTTTTTTGGGGACCCCCTATGATGATTCTCCTGCTCCTGTGCTCTGAGTGCTGCAGTTACAGACTATGCTACCATGCCCGGTTTATGTGGTTCTGAGCTTCAAACGCAGTGCTTTGTGCATGCTAGGCAAGTACTCTACCAATTATGCTGCAGCCTCGGCCTCCTCCTCCTTTTAATGTAGTCATTTCATTTATTTTCTGCCACATGTCAATCACCCAGTTAAACCAACAGTGTGTGCTTTCCGAATACACTGGAGATCAAACGGGAGTATTATTCCTGTTTGCTGATGTCATCAACTGCAGTGGCTACCACATACCCTGAAAACATCACTCTCAAAATATGTGGACACTATCATTAAATTAATACTCAAATGAATTAAATCTATTCTTGGCTAGCATTGAGTTTAAGTAGAACAAAAGTAACTGGACACCCCTAATTCTTGGGACCACAAAAAGTTGTAGAAAGGAAGAAGGGTAGGCTCATGAGGAGGCTGGGTCCTCTCAGATCTTCAGGAGGCAGGCAGAGGGAGGGTCGGGGTGCAGAGGGTGGAGGGTGAGCCACCAGGCTAACTCCCTTGGAGCCATTACTCCACTGTTATGAAGTCCTGCAATATCAAACATCCATATTTAAGCCGGAGTAGAACACATTTCAAAGCTGAATAAAGTGCCTTTGGCAGTAAATCTCTTTTAAAATTATCCATAACTCGATTTCTCCATTAGCCCACTTAATAAAGAGTTGGCTTCATCTAGTGGTGACATGGGCGGTTCTTTTTTTCAAGCCTATAAAAGCTCTCGTTATTTTAACTGTGGGGACAGTTATTTTTAAAATAAGCTCCTGGGTTCACTCTTACCGAAGGTTCTTTGCCGGAAAACTGAGGCACAGGGCACAAGGCAGCTGCTTGCCATTCAGCATAGCGGTCTCTGCAGAAGGTGACATTATGCAGCCGGAGACTCTCTGGAGTTTGGCCTCGAACAATCCGACTTAGACACACACACACACACACACACACACACGACACCACACCATAACAAAAAAAAAGAAGAAAATGTCAGGCTGATTTTGTGTGGTGTCTTTACACAGATTTATACTCTTCAGTGGCTTCCAGAAAAACACTCCCAGCTCTTGAAACTTGGGCTGTCATTCACTTCCCTCGGCATCTTTAAAAATAGGCATTTAAAAAGCTTTGGGTAACTTTGAAGATCCCAGAAAAGAAGTACCCTCTCTGTGGTACCCTGTGTCACATTGAAAGTGTCTATATTAGAGAATTCATAATGAAGGAAATTGTTTGAACACATTCTTTTGTAGACTGTTGAATTTAATTAGGTTTCATCTCGCTCTGATTGCTGATTTGGGCTAATTGGCTAACTTTGTACAATTGGTTCCTTTTGCAGATTGATTTAACTTCTACCCTTCTTAGCTTGTATCTGAGTGCTTAGAAGTTTCAAGAGAATAAGTCCAAAGAAGTGCCCGGAATAATGGTATTTGTTTCCCCAGTGACCACTAGTGGGTTTAGCATTTGACAAGGTCAAAACGGGTCACTTGGAAATGTGTCTTTGAGGCTGTATTGATAAATTTAAAAGTAAAGAGAGAGCCCTGAATGAATGGAGCACTGGATAAAGAGTCCTGTAATCCCACTATATTGCCCTTGTTACAGATGCACGACTAACTGACCTTTGCAAACTGTTTTGGCATCAACTCTCAGGATGACTTTACTGACTTGCAAAGGGCCAGGCATTGAGGTAATAGAATCTGGGAGCTGCCCAATTCCTAGGTGCTTATGAAGAAGATATATTGGTTTATTTTGAGAAACTAGTTTTTCATGGACCAAGAAACATCAGCATCCCAGAGATACACATCCTGGTTTGGCTGTGGAGTAGTAGTCTCCTTTGGCGTTGTAGGGCATGGGGGGAAAGTAACAATAATGCGCCTGGAAATAGTTGGGTGTCAGTTAGAAACACCACGTTAGCCTCTGACTGTGCTTCTTGTATGCCACTGAAGCTTGAGAGCACTCGTTTGAGTTGGGTGAATCTCCAGGGGACAAATAATGGTCACCTGAGGTGGGTGAATGGTAAGTGGGAACCAGATTGTGGACATTATGCATTTCGGTACATATATTCTCAGATGTTAGGCAATTTTCCCCATGGTATCTATAGGAGGTTCTAGATCGTTCCATATGTATGTTAATTAAAAAAGTAAAAAGTTTAAAATTTCTCCATCTATACCATTGCATAATAGGTAGACAGACTAAGGAGCTTTAATGCCTTCAGCAATCCTCCATCTACTTGACATTTTGTATAGAATTTGCAAATCACTTTTGGTGTAAACAGTAGCTGCAGGCTATGTCAAGAGGAAATTAATTAAGATCCTTATCCCCAAATAAGCCTTTCAGCAAGATTGCAATAACTCTAGCATTCTCCTTGTGAAATATTATTTATGTACAAAAACATCTTCAGCAAGTTACTGACCATTGGGATCCACTCGTGTTTCAATACAGGGGATGTAGGTTTCAAGGGTTGCAGGAAGATTTTCTATTTTAAGAGTTTTCTTCCTAAAATTAATACAAAACTCAATAGCCTGTCTATGGACTAACAACAAACACGTTGAAAAGGAGACTATAAAAGCATTCCTGTTAATGGTAGCATCAAAAATACCTAGGAATAAACTTTCTGAGAGGTAAAAGACCTCTACAGTGAAAAATTTAAATGTCTAAAGAAAGAAAAAGAAGAAGACACTAGAAAATGGAAAGACTGCTCATGCTCATGGATTGAGAGAATTGATGCTATGAAAAATAGCCATTTTTACATTACAGACTCAGCACAACCCTAATTAGAGTTCCCAGGACATCATTCACAGAAATGGGAAAAAAATCCTAAAATTAATATGGAACCACCAAAGACCCCAGCTAGCCAAAGCAATCCTGAGCAAAAAGAACAATGTTGGGGGATTACCATACCGTATATCAAGGTTCATTGAGAGCCATAGTAACAAAAGCAGTATTGTTCTGGCACAAATACAGACATGTAGATCCATGACACAAAACAACTACACATAAGTACAGCCATCTTGTGCTGGACAAAGTTGACGAAAATGCACATGGGAGGGAAAACAGCATCTTCAATCACGGATGCTAGGTGTCTATATGCTGGGTGTCTATATGTAGAGGAATGAAATTCTTAAGACCCATATGTCTTACCTTGCACAAATATCAACTTCAAATGCATCAAAGACCTCAGTGTGAAACCTGAAAACACCAAAACTGTCAGAAGAAACCAGACAGAATCCTCCAGGGTATGGATGCAGGACAGGACTTTCTGAACTCTCCTTTCACTCAAGATAAGGCCAACAGTTGACAAAGGTAACTTCAAGCAACTAAGACAGCTAAGTACAGCAAAAGAAACAGTGAAGTCAGGAGGAAGCTACTGAGTAGGAGTAAATGTCTGTTATCTACACATCTGATAGGGGATTAATGTCCACAGCATACAAAGAAGTCAAAAACCAGAGTTAAAACAAACAACCCAGTTTAAAAAAAAATGAGATATGGATCTGAACAGAGCGATCTCAAAAGAAGAAATAAAAACAGATAAGAAATATCTCAAAGTGTTGAACATCCTTAGCAATTATAGAGATGCAAATTAAAGCTACTCTGCGATTTGATTTCCTCTTCAGCCTGTCAGAATGGATGAGACTGAGAAAACAACTGACAAAGAAAGCTGGTGAGGCTGCAGGGGAAAGGGAACCTTCGTTCACTGTTGGTGGGGTTGGAAACTGGGGCAGCCATTATGGAAACAAGTGTGGAACATTCTCGAAAAAACTCAAAATAGACCAGCCATCCCACCCAGCTATACCACTCCTTGGCATGTACTCAAAGGACTTGGCAAATACTTGCTCAACCGTGTTCACTGATGCTCTGGTCCCAATTTCACCATACTCGGGGAATGTGTATACACAGAGACACAGACCTGAGCATCTCGAGTATAGCATGGACTTACCCTCCTCCATGGATGGCCAGACTGATGAAGAAGATGATGAAAACATGATGTGTACACCAGAATAGCTCATAAGAGGACTGTCTGACGCACTCGGTTGAAGAGGTCATAATCAAGATCAAAGCCAGAGAGATCACCAGGCCAGTGATCCCTGAGACTGTCATTAGGAGCTCAGTGGTTGTGCTCTAGGAGATGCAAAGGCCACCAAATTAATATTTTGGGTTTTTGCACTTAGATCAGGATGAGTACGAGAGGATCCAAGCAAAGAGCAATTTAGAGTGTTTTGCTCCTGTGCACAGGACCTCAACAAGGTCTGGGTCCACTTCAAGAAACCAGCTGGGAAAATTCTTTCCTCTTCTCCTGTCTTACTATGGATATTTACTTTGCTCAAGTTTTAAAAAGCACCCCACCATTAAGTACATATTTTCCATTTCCATGAATTAATTTTCTTGTCAAAACTACTATTTTGAATCAGTACTAAAAAAGCATTTGAAGAGCAATGCTGCAGAATGAGCTCAAATTTCAAGTTTTTAATTTTTAAGATTAAAAATATGGCTCGCCATGCTTAATTGCATCTTAACATTAATAAACACTTTTTTGGGGGGAGAGGCTCCTTAGGGGCGCTCCTAATAAAGCAGTTGCACGCTCTGCTCCCCTGGTGGCTCTGCCTTGCTCTAGCTTTTTAATTGGAAGGACCATGACTTGCATTTCCTCCATATTCCCTCAGGGGGCCTTGGAATGGGGCTGGGTAAATCCTCTGTGATCAATAAGGGTACAGCTATTCTTATCTGATGAGGACTCCCCAAAGGGCCGGATTCTGACCCGTGAGTGTCAGGGACAGTGAAATAGCCGTTGAGGATATTAATTACAAGGTGTTCTGTTTCTGTCGTACGTTCCCATATTCTTGCTTAGTCATTAGTATTCATACCCCGTGTTCCCATCACTGAACCAAATACAGCTCAGTAAACTCACACTGTATCTTTTGTCAATAAAACCTCGTTAATTTAGGCTGCTTTGAGATCTGGAAGTAATTTGGACAGGGATTTCTCCATTGTTTTCTTTCTTCTCGTTACAGAATAGGAAAGTGGAATAAACTGGAAGAGGGTATATGTAAAACATTTTAAATATTTTTTGTAAGTGTACTCAGAACTTCAGAAGTCAATTTACAACATTTGATGTGCTAATTTCTAATCATTCATTCATTATTATTATTATTATAACATATTTCTCCTTGTTTCCCTGTGATACATTTCTGGACTGGTCTGAGTTGCCATGAGTAGTCTAAAATAATCCTGCTGCATCACCTATGAGTTGCTTCAATGTACATTTTGAGTTATTGATAATCATCTCTCCAAATACCCAAATTAAGGGGCTTCTGAGCTTAATTAGTACTTACCTAGTATGTTGCTTCTAAAATTTTGAAACAACTGTGTTTGAAGTAGCTTAATTAGCTTGTTAAATTGCTTTAAAGGTTGTTTATAATAAACACTATTTATTGCATAGTCTCTTCAAGATGTTGAGATTTATTCTTGAGTCTCTCCTGAGTAGTGAATTTTGTAAAGCCTTAGTAGGGGTAAATGTAGACCCAAACAAGTGGCCAGATAAATTCTGAGATTCAACAAAAATGGCATTAAAGGCATTTCTGCATGCTTAGGGCATCTGCAACTTTGATTCGTAGCTATGAAATTTGTGCTTCTAATTGCTGTCAGTTAAGAAAAGGGAATTCAGTTTATTAATGGCCTGATGTTGGAAGCCTTCATGAGAGAATCAAGCATTTGACTTGGAAGAATTTCCTCCTAACTAGAATCTGAATTTTCCTTCTCAAATAAAAGAACCTGAGCAAAACCAAGGCTTATAGAGAGGGCCCAGGTAATAACAGAGAGAGATTTTTATCAATGGGGTATATGGCCTTAAGACTTTTCTTGGAAAACAGATTATTTTTTTCTAGACAAACAACAACAACAACAACAAAAACTCAAAACTGGTCTTTGTTCCTATATGGTAGTCCATAGAAAAATGTTTGGTAAACCATTAAGAGAAGATGTAAGGGTGGGATAAGGGAGAGGAAAGTAGGATGCTGTGACTGATTTTATTACCTTTACCATAGGATGCTGTGACTGATTTTATTACCTTTACCATAGGATGCTGTGACTGATTTTATTACCTTTACCATAGGATGCTGTGACTTTACCATTACCATAGGATGTTGTGGCTGATTTTATTTTTTCTTCCTAGAGGCACTGCTATTCTGTACCTTTAGATATTAGCATTAATGGAGTCACTAGCCATGCAGCTATCATTCTGAAATGACCTCCTTTGGCCAATGTTTGGTTTGGCAAACTAGCTGTTCACACATGTGCCAGAATAGAAGGTGCAGAGAACAGACCCAGAAAACAATCTGCAGGTTGAAAATGGAGCATCCAATCCATCACTTCTGGATTTGGAGGGTGAATGCTTTACGAATCTAACATCAGTGAAGGAAATCTGATCAGGAGCCACTTTTAAAATTCATAATATTAGGGCTTTATCAGGTTTTTGCATTCCTAAGATATCACGTATGTACTTTCACTATAATTTAATTAAGCAGAGTGTGTTTTCTCCTTGACCACATCATTCCAGCCATGCTAATGGTTAGAAAACTAGCTTTTAAAAAAGAAAGGTGAAATTGATATTAGCATTTGGCAGAAACTTCTTTTATCCAGCTCTTTTATGTAAAGCTTTTGAAATCTTTTGTTCTCGGTATTGGGATGGGAGGAGAAGGATTCTGCAGAAGCAAGACCATGCAAGAGCTCACCGTATTCCAGGTGCGGACAGGATTGAGGTAGCTCTCATTTGGAGCATTGCCAAGTTTGGAAAGTGCAGCCAGCAGTCCCTCAGCATCCTTGGCCTGACTCCGGTGGTAGCGCTCCATGTTGAACAAGTGTGCCACAATGTGGATCACTGAGGATGAAGAGACATCAAGCATAGGCTGTATCAAACTCGCCCCTTTTAGCTCTTTCAAAATGCCATGCTGCTACCTTAAGTTTCTCTATTCTGGTTTTGGCAACCGACAAGAATAAGTGATTTATCTGCGCATCTTTCCCAGTGTTTCAAGTGGACTGGGACATATGGTGAATGGTTTATCACATGATTTTAATTATATTAAAAAATAAAGCCATCTCAATTTACTATGATTTAATTTTAAATATATAATCATTTTGGCAGTGATGTAAGTCCTGATATCAGAGCATGGTTATTGTGCTGGCTAGTTTTATGACAGCTTGACACAAACCACAGTCATCTGAGAGGAGGAGGTCTCAAGTGAGAAAATGCCTCCATCAGATAGGCTGTGAGCCAGTCTGTAAAGCATTTTCTTAATTATTGCTTGTTGTGAGTGGAGCCACCTCTGGGTCGGTGGTCCTGGAAGCTGTAAGAAACCAGGCTGAGCAAGGCATGGGGAGCAGGGCAGTAAGCAGCACCCTCTCCATGGTCTCTGCATCAGCTCCTGCCTCAAGATTCCTACCCTGTTTGAGTTCCTGCCCTGACTTCCTTCAGTGGTGGAGACGAATAAATCCTTTGCTCCCCAACTTGCGTTTTTGTCCTGGGTGTTTCATCATAGCACAACAGTAGTCCTAGCAAGGCGGTTATGTAGACAACATAATTCATAAGGAAAGATGGTACAGTGATAGGGATGGAGATACAAAGCTTCCTGAAGAAATAAGAAAGAATTATTCCAGGATATGATGCATCATTCACTGCAATATATGTTTCCTTGACATATAGGTTAATGGCAGGGAGACAGTGTCTTTACATCTTTCAGACATATTTTTTGTTTCTCTTTTCATATATTTTAACATGTATGTGTGTATAGGTACATATATATATATATTCTTATATATATGTATACACACACATACACACACAGATGATTCTCACAGAATTGAAATGAGCCAGTTTCAGTATTTGTGGAACCAAACATATTCTTTCTGTACTGTTAAGTGGAGTGTGCTATTTAATTCTGAAAGTTGATGTTTAAGAACTAGGTAAAGAGGATAAATTCAAGGACACAGTATTATTTGGTCTGAAGATTCTGTATCCATGCTGCTTTCTCCTAGCTCAGGAACTCTGTCGGGAAGTCAGCCGTCACCTTATCTCTATGGAGACCAAGGTGGGTGGCCAGTTGACACACACCATCGTCATCAGACTCCAGTGGGAATGCAGGACTCATTATTCGGGACATAGTTATTTTCCCACGTTCATAACTTCTGCATCCTCAACGGGAAGTAGCCGTGCCAGCTACTGTTATAGTCTACACCCATTGTGAGTGTGTTACAGTATTCTCCATGGTGGTCCGCTGTGATTGGAGGTGGGGCAGAATGAAGGGGAAAAAAACCAAGCAGCTTCTGGTCTGTCCCTAGCACCTGTATAAGAGCTGGGCACAGCAGTTCAGGTTTATGACTTCAATACTAGGCAGGGCAGAGATTGGGAGAGAGGTTGAAACCTGGAATTGCTGGACAATCAGTCTATTCCAGAAATATGGTGAGCTCCAACCTCATGGACAGACCCTGTCTCAAAAAATATTGTCGAAAACAAGTGTGGAAGACACCTAATGCCAACTTCTGGTCCCTATATATACATGTGCACAGGCATGAATGCACGCACACATGACACATGTGTGTAGGTCTGAATACACACACATGACACATGTGCAGGTATGAATGCACACACATAAGACACATGTATGCAGGTTGGAGTGCACACACACAAGACACATGTGTGCAGGTCTGAATGCACACACACAAGACACATGTGCACATGTATGAATACAGGCACATAAGACACATATGTGTAGCTTGAGGGCCGGCTTGTTGGGGTTTCTG
>LOJH01055858.1:3199-14999 GCA_001685095.1 Ellobius talpinus | reverse complement strand
CAGCCTACAGAATGGGAAAAGATCTTCACTAACCCCACATTGGACAGAGGACTGCTTAAGTTTCTAAGTGGATGCTCGCAGTATTGGGAGTTACCACATGCCAACGTGGGAGCCCGTGGCTGACCCATGGCGACATTCTCAAAGAATGAATCTTAATGCTTTTTGTAATAAACGAGTTCTGTGCTTTACATTTTAAAACCTTCTTTGCTTTCAGTGGCCCCAAACATCACTGCTAGAGTAACAGGAGTCGGTTAAATTAAAGGCTAAAGAGGAGGCTGTGCTCTTGTTTTCCCCTTTAAGGTTTAAAACCTTGGCTCTTCAGAGCATCTCCTAGGCTGGAGAGATGACTTGGTGGGCAAAGTGTTTGCCATGCCAACGCAAATCAGGTCCCCAGAAGCTGTGGTTACCTCGACATGGGAGTGTTGGTTCGTTGGTTCATCACTACAGTCACCCTATAAGGAGACAAGACAGATGATCGATGGAAAGTGGCCAGCCAACCAGCATGGAGTACACAGAGGCAACAAAGAGATGGTGCTGTATAAGAGAGAGGAGGACTTCCTCGGAGGCTGTCCTCTGAGAACCTCAGGACTATCGTGCTCCCTCCCTCCTTCTCTCCTTCCCTCCCTCCCTCCTTCTCTCCTTCCCTCCCTCCCTCCCTCTCTCCTTCCTTTTCTTCTTCTCTTCCTCCCTCCCTTCTTCCCTTCCTCCCTTCTCCTCAATCTGCCTCTCTCTCTCTCTCTCACACACACACACACACACTTCTACACCATTTAACAAGAAAGCACTATATCCCCCACTTACATCACAACAGCTACACACCAATAGCTTTGTATTTGGCTCCATTGTGATCACAGGAGTTGATTAAAGTTACAATCTCCTGTGTAATAACCTCAAAAATATTGTACATAAGACGATCTTGATATTTCAGTTACTGTCACATGATATGAATAAGGCTTTTGACTCCCCAAGGAGATGAGGTCGCACAGTTCATGCACACATTTCCATCTCTCATCCCAGTCCATGCCATTGATTGACACCCTTACTCTTAATTCACCTTCCCACATTTCTTACTCGTCTCTGCAGAAGAATGGAAGATATGATAAAACTTCCCTCTCCTGAGTTCTTTAAAGGGCTAGTGTCTCTAACCCACTCACATACCTCTGACCACAGTCTCAGACAGGTGGAGATACAGTGTGTGTGGAGTGTGTGTGTGTGTGTGTGTGTGTGTGTGTGTGTGTGTACCAGCCTCCCTCCATGACATAGGCATTCTCACATCTGGATGAAGAGAGCTTTGCAACAAAGTGTCCCATGATTTTCCCTCTCAAGTAGGCAGCACAAACACCTACTTGCTGGAAAGTTTGTCCCCACTGGCTCAGACTCCACTCTGCAGATCTAACTTTGCCTGTGCACTCTCTGCATGGGGGACACTATTGCTCTGGTCTGGATTTATCTGTGTTTGCCAGGAGAGGATCTTGGGCCAACAGCCCTAGTCCTATAGAGTGGGAGAGAACCCGGATTACCCCAACTAGAAAAGATAAAGCCAGGATGAAGGAGCACAGGCTGGCTCATCGTGGAATAAGAGGCTGGTGGGCGGGTATGGAGGGGAATTTCACCCTGCAAGGCTAACAGGAAACCAGAGAGGAACTGTCCTAACCACATCATGCACTTGGCTCCAACTGGTTTGCTTTGAAGCAGAGTCCTGCAGGACCTTTCAACTGCAGCTAGGAGAGAAGAATAAACACCAGGGCATCCTCTTGTTAGCATCTTCATCACTGAGCATGCAATTGTGTTTTGCTTTTTCTTTTCTTCTTTCTCAAGCAGCTGTTGATGACCGTGGAACTTCAACTCGGGGCTTGGGACTACTTGAAAACTTTCGTTGGCAAATGGCAATGCTTGCCAGTCCCTCCTCAAGCCACCTCCTACAGTGCCTCCTACAGCCACCAAGCCTTCCCAGAGAGGAATCGTGGCCTCAGCAGCAGAGGAAGCACACGCAGATGCAGCTTTCCTGTTTGAGATCCTTCCTCCTAAAGCCCTGTAAGCCACGGGGTTCCCAGAGAGACTCACGTGACTAGGCTCAGCTTGCTTGCTGAAGTTTGTGGATTTGGGAGGGGGAAAATCCACTCGCGTGTGGCTTATCAGAGGCAAATGGACAACTTCTGTAAATTTACTGTTTCCCGTGCTAGAGGAGCTGAAGAAGCATGAAATGTCTGTGTGTTTAGAACTTCCAGAAATGTCACAGAGACCTTCCACTCACCCAGGCAAGCAGAGAGGGAAACAGAAGAAACTCGAGGTTTTCCTCACCTCCACCTCCATTTCTCTTCCTCTTTCTCTTCCTCTTCGTCTTCCTTCTCCTCTTCTCCTCTTCCTCCCCTCTCCTCTTTGCTAAGCTTTTCCAGAAGCAATGTTTGCTTGTGTGGTTCTACTTTAGTCCAATTCTGGCTGCTTGTATAGAAAATCGCAGACTGGATGGCTTAGCAAACTCACTTCCCACTGCTCTGGGAGGTCTAAGATCAAGGTGTCAGCGACTTCGGTGTGCAAGTGCCACTTCCTGGTTCACAGACGGCTGTGTTTGCCATCCTGGTTTGGAGAAAGGGGCGAGGGAATCCTTTGGGGTGGGCGGTATTTTCTATGCATGTGGTTCTATTTGTGTGTCCTAATCACCTCTCCAAAGTTCACCTACAGCATCCCACGGTGATTAGGGCTCAACATACGGATTACGGGGGGTAGGCACAGCATTCAGCAAATGGCAGGTCTCAACACTCTCCTTTAGCTCCGTTCTCCTCTGTTCTCCAGGTCAGTGTTCCCAACCACCCCAAGACCCCACTCCCTGAGATAATTATTGCTTAAATGGGTTGGGGGTGGGAGGGCAGATGCGGGTAGTTGCCCTTGGTGCTGTGTGTGTGTGTGGTGTTATACACATGTGTGCTTACTTGCAGGTACATGCATGAAGAGTAGTTGAACATCGGGGCCTTTCTGCATCTCTCTCCACCTTCTTTCCTTCAGTTGGAGTCTCTTGTTGAAAGCTCACTGCTTCAGCTGGGCAGACTGGACACGAACTCCTGGGATCTGTCTGTCTGTCTGTAACTCCAGTGCTAGGGTTACAGGCTCACCCTATACAGGCACATGCACCCATACTCAGCTTTTTACATGGGTGCTGGTAATTCATACCTGGGTCTTTATACTTGTGTAGTGAGCACTCTTACCCACTGGGCCGTCTCCCAGAGCTCATAGCTACCATATTCCGTCACATCACAGCAGCTTCCATTCAGGCTTTGTCAGCCCAGCAGCCCACCTCAGTTTCATTGGTGGCCTGTCGGCAGTGGCAGCTTCTACTTCAAAGTGTTCTTGTGAAAACACAGTGAGGCGACAGTGAAATATGCACCAGTCTCCCAGATGTGTCTCATTTATGTTAGACTCACAACAAGCAGGCAGTGACAGTTAGCAACATGTTCATCATTACTATAAACTTATCGACCTCCTGGGAGTCACTGTCACAACTACCATTCCGTACCACAGGTCCTTCTTCATATTATTCTGCACATAGAGCGGTGGTTGGTTTTAATTGTAAACTTGACAGAACCTGGAATTGTTTGGGAGATGGGTATGCCTGTTGGGCTATTGATTACTCTTGATTACACTAATTGATTGGCAAGACCCACCCACTGTAGGCGGCACATTCCTGGCTGGGGTCCCTGATGTGGAGGTGGAGATGCATAGTTGAGCAGCAGCGTGAGTTCATCACTCTCTGCTTCCTGGTTTTGAACAGAATGTGACCAGCTGCTTCCGGACCCTGCATTGGCTTCCTTGCAGTGATGGATCAACTCCTGAAGAATGAACAAAAATAAAATCTTTTTTCCTTAAGTTGCTTCTGTCAGTATAGTTTATCATAAGAACCAAAATTAAAACATATGTGTACATATGCATGTCAGGAACTACAAAGGGTCTGAGATTTTAGGTTACTTCCAAGCCAACAAGTTGGTTGCCATGGTTTCATACAGGCTTGTAGAAGACTTGATAGGGCTTTATGATTCACTTCAGGGGAGGTGTCACGTTCGCGTTAGCTCCTCCCAGTCTTATGGGATGGGGTTGTGCTAGACAGTGTGCCCATCATCACAACTGTGGTACAGTCTGAGGACTCGAGTTTAGGAACTTCCACTTTAAAAGTTTTTGTAGTGATTTTACCTTATGTGTCCACGCTAATGTACACTACCTATGAGCATGGTGCTCTCAGAGGTCAGAGGACGGTTGTGAGCCATGAAGCGGGTATTAGGAACTGAACCTGTGTCGTCTACAAGAGCAACAAGTGCTCCTAAACACTGAACCACCTCTTCACCCCGGGAACCTCATTTTGATGTACTGTAGTCACATCTGCCTAACTTTTGTCAGGAGGGAGATGTCGGTTCGTCCATCCATAAGAACCATTTAATTAAAAGATTATTGTATAGAGTAATGGGTTTCATTATGGCATTTTTAATACATACTTCACATTTGTTGACGGTTCTCTCCTGTCCCTCTGTCTCCCTCCCGCGGGTCCCCTTCCTCCCCAGTGGTACCCCCTTTTGCTTTGTGTCACCTGTATTGTGTTATGTTCTATTTTCTCTCTCTCCACCTCCAGGATCTTCTCCCCTCTCATGCTCTCCTTTCTACTTTCATAACCCCTCCATATATATATATGTATATATATATATGCATATACATATATATGTATATATGTGTGTATTCTAATTTAGCATATACACACATACCCACAATGAAATTTTATTTAGCTACAAAACAAAATTAAACCATAACATTTTCAGGAAAATGGATGGAGATGGGAAATGTTATTATAAGTGTAACCTAAGTAATTATTATGTTAAGAAGTAACCTAGCCTCAGGAAGACAAAAGAAGGTGGGGGTTGGGGGAGAGAACTCCTCTTCACAAAGGCTGGAAAAGGATGCCCTCAAACTTAGCGCTGCTGCCTCAGGTCTCTGTTCAGGTTGAGTACCCAAAGACGCTTAAGACCAGAAGTAATTTCAGATTTTTTTTATTTTGGTGTGGCTGCACACATGCAATGAACTTTCTGAAGATGAGACTCAACAGGAAGTGTATCGATAGCTTATACTCATCAGCTGAAAGCACAATTTTGAATATATTTATATACCAACTGTTATGTAGTGCATTAATTATTGTTCTCAATATGACAACAGCAGCGTAGGAAAGGTTTATTTGGTTCACAGTTTCAGGGTAATCAATCATGGTGGCAGTGGTGGGGAAAGGGCAAGAAAGGAGGAGGGATGAGGGGAAGGGGAGAGGAGGAGGAGGATGGGGGAGAAGACAAGGAAGTAAAGGAAGGAAGAGGAAGATTGAGAAAGGGGGGCATCCATTTCTGATGAACAGAAGGAAAATTCCTGAGTAGGCATTTCAAGACCAGCTTCCTTATTCGCTAAATCACAAGAATAGAAACTGCCCTAGTTGGAAGGAGAATTGTCAAATATGACTGGGGCCAGAACCATTATGTTTCTGCATCTCTCTCTTGTGGTACCAGGACAGTTTCGTGTGAAGCTCAGACTAGCGGATCAGACACGAGCAGCCGTCTGACAGTTCCTTTGGTCATATCATAATCCAGATCACTGCAGAGTACTCCTTCTCTGCCAGGGTCATTCACAAGTGCCACACGGACCTCTGTCACCACAAGGGGTGGAATTCCAAGGTGTATTACGCATGCTCAAACGAGGAGAGGCAGTTGGTGGATCCAGATGGCTCCCTCGCAGGGAGCTGTTCTGGCTCAGCCTGCTCTGGACTTCTGCCCCATCAGAGGTTCAACAGGGGCAGTATGCTCTACAGTCGTTCCCCACCCTTGGCCTTCTGGAAAGTGGCAGGAAACTGAGCAATGATCACTTAAGGTTGTCTACTGTGTTTCCTCTCTGAGAGGCCAAGTAAGGAGCTCCTAGGTGCTTTCCACAGCTCCTTAAGTGTCTTGGCTTAGCTTATAGCACAGAGAGCAACTGTGACAGATTGTGTAAGCTTGTTCCATCAGATGGACACCGATATCATGATCTCAAGATGTCTCTAAACGGGGGCACCCAATTCCTAGCTATGAAAGGGCAATCAGACATTCTCGCACAGTTTAGTGGTTTGTAAGATAAGGGAGACACACACATATGTGGCTTCCCATGCTATTGCTGCCCCTGCAGAATACAGTCAAGAAGCAAAGACAATTGACATCTGAGGCCACGCCCTTTGTCCTGTTGTGGAGCAAGCGCTTAAGGATGTTATTCAGAATATGATTTGAAACAGACCAATAGGGGATTCATTTCTGTGCAAATGTTAGGAATGCAGTGGTCCAGCAAACCCACATGATCTGGGATGATCTGGGGGTACACAAAAGAGGGTCCTGACAAGATGAGAATGTAGATGACCCTTTCTACATTGTTTGTCGTCAGAACTCCAGACTAATCTATAATAGAACCCACTGACTAACCCCAGTAGCTGTCATTTGTGGGTGGGTGGACAGATGAATGAATGGATGGATGAACTCTTCTTATTCATACTATGGTGAGTGACAGAGAAGGATGTAACTCAGATTGCCATAGAGGAAAAAGGATCCATTGGCTCCTGTGGTTAATGTCTCTGGCTGGTTCATGGCTTTAGATATGGCTTGGTCTAGAGTTTAAACTACCAAGGTCAATCTCCTTTTCTCTCTCTCTCTCTCTCTCTCTCTCTCTCTCTCTCCTTCCACCCTCCTCCCTGTACATCTGTCTCTGTCTCCTCCCACCCCTGACCACCCCCTGCTGTGATGAAAGGAGGAATTCCTGAAACACACAGAGGCTGGAGATTTAAAACACACGATGGCTTTGCCTGGTTTCACGGTCATGGAGAAATTATAATTAAACAAAACAACATCAGCCGGAAAAACAAGGCAAAACAACCCAACCCTTCTATCCTGTGAGGCTAACGATGGGAATGTGGACAAGGCTTCATGTCACAGGTTAGGAAGATGGAAGTTTCGGCTGAATGCAAAAGGACAGGGGCTTCCTTCACATTCCCCACTGCTCCTGTCTCTTTAGTGCCAGGAGACTGAGAGTGGCGTGTCAGGAATGAACAGACAGATGTGTGTAGCCACGAAGGAGGCACCATCATGTAGTAGAAGACACTTTTTGGACAAGAACTACTGTGCAGACAGAGAGGGGCTCCTGGAAGGGCGGGCAGGATGGAGCTTCACAGGCAAGGTCATCCCCAGGTCCTGATGCTGAGACTCAGGTCCCAAATAGCTTTTAATTCCAGTCTCTACATGTTGCTGAGGCTCATTGCCTGAAGTACCCATTGCCCTTCCCCTCATCTGAGAGCCAGTGACTCACCCTACTCAGGGTGGCCTTTGCTGAGACTGGGAAGGACCATAGGACAGTAGCTTGAGAAGTAGGGCGTGAGCTCAGGCCATTCCTTAGTAAATGGCTCTTGACTTAAATTGATGAGTGCCATCTGCAGGGTACGTGTGGAACATGTTTTGGGTTTCCTTTCGGTGTTAATGAGATAAGAGGAGAAAGGAACAAACTGTCAGCCAATGATGGCACACACATATCCCACTGAATGCATGCACCAAAACCAGCAAATATTTCCAGGATGTTTTTATGAAAACTCCCAAAGAAGAGGAGGGTTTCAAAAAACCCCATTCCTAAGGAAGAGCATCTATCAGAGCTAGGGGGCTGTATTTTGGAGGTGACTGCCTCACCCAGCACTGTCCTTGCTTCTCCCTGCCTGTCCTTCACACAGGGCTCTGGCTAAGCATGGCCGACTTGCAGGCCCAGGAACAGGGACTGCAGCTCAGTACTGTTGTGCACACCTGCCACCCATTTCTCTGACACAAGATCAGGAGGACACCAGGTTGTCCAGTCTTACCCTGTAGGGAAGGCTTTCCCAGGACATTAAAAGCTGGGAAGGTTGGGACTGGGGAGATGGCTCAGCCAGGAAAGTGTCTGCTGTGGAAATATATCCTTGGAGATAAACATGTCTTCCGACAGAAAGCATGCTCCACACGTACTCTGAAGGTGGTGTTCATCAGACACTTTCAAAACCTGAGGCAGATTCCCAGAACCCATGTAAAATTTGGGCATAGTGTATGTGTCTGTGTTCCTAGTACTAGGACTGTAGAAACAGGCAGATCCCTGGAGCCCACTGTCGCTTAGCTGAATCAGTGAGCTCCAGGTTTGTCGAGGGACCCTTATCTCAAAAACTGAGGTGGAGAACAGCAGAGGAAGACACTCAGCAGTGACCTCTGGTATCCACACTCAAATGCACTCACACACACATGTACACACCCACATGAATATGCACACGTGTGCACACATGCATACACACACACACACACACACGCTTAAAGAATCACAAAACCAAACCAAACCTAGAAAGGTCTCAGACAAACAGGAAGGAAATGGTTACTTTGATACGAAGCCCAAACAGATATCATTTGCCTTTTGCTCCTATCAACCCCCTCCCTTGGAACCACCTGTTGACCCTAACAAGAACACTGACGCCACCCGCCACAAGCCCAGTCTCTTCAGTGGTGGTGTGATCAGACACGAGCTTCACATATGCTGGCCATGTCCTCTACCTCGGTGCTACAGCTGGAGCCCTGATTCCCCACTGACATCCTTGTGTCTGAACTGCTAACTTCCTCTGAACATCCCTCACCAAGTTACACCCTCTCCTGGTAGAAGTTCTCACTAAATAAGAACATGAAGCTTGAATTTCTAGTTCGAGCCTACTTAAAAATAGGGATTGACTCAGAAAATACAAATTATGAGTAGCTTAATATTAAGCATTCATTGTTAAATATTAAATGTCTTGATTTGATGATGTACTGGGGATTTCACAGCAGTTTTTCTTGTAATTATCAATTCAATCAAGAATGGATGCAGCTGTGTTTGGGGCATGGTGACCAGCAGGCCGGCATCTTACTTATTCCCGTTCAGGCCTTGGCTGGCTGTACATTTAAGAGATGGATTTCCCAAGAGTCTTATCCCTGGCCAAAGGCCTCAGTTTGCTTCCAAGTTGCTGCTGTAATCTGTGGATTAAAACTGCTTTCCTCTTGGAGAACATTGTTTGATGTACTGTGCACAAGCGTTCTGCCGTGTTTATCACTGAAACCTAACAAAGCATGGCATGTTTACCTCCTTTGAAGAGATAGGACTTCTGAGGACAAATATAAAGAGAAAGCAGCTACAGGTCCTTGTGGTTCTGACTCATTGCCACTCCCACGAAACTCCGACCTTATTCCTAACCCGTTTCCAAAATCCCCGGTAGCAATCTCAGGATGTGCATCTGGGGTTGCTTAGTGTCCACAGTTAACTGTCCACTCTTGTCTTGGTCACTGTAAAACTTGGCACTGTGAAGTTAAAAGATTTCATATTTGTGTCTATGTTTCTGATGACAATGACTTGACCCTTGAAGCTTATGAGCTAGACTAAGGGATGGTAAAGCAATATAAATATGGATGACTGCCTTCCACTCACTCTGCCCTTCTCATACTTTAATGAGTGTACACACTGCCTGGGGATCTTGTTAAACTTCAGACTCTGAGCCAGTATGTCTGGGATGCAGCCTGGCACTCTGAATTCTTGGTCCTTTTGTTTAAGGTTGAAATGTGTTTTATCGAGGCCAGGGAGATAGCCCAGGCAGCAGAGCGTTTGTCTCAGAAGCATGAGGACCCGAATTCTGTATCCAAAACCCTTGTAAAAATGTTGGGTGTGGTGGCAAGTGCTTCTAATCCCAGGGCTAAGCCTCATGGAGGCAGAGATGAGAAGATTGCTGGGGTCCTTGGTTAGTCAGCCTGGCCTAACCAGCAAGCCCAAGACCTCTTATTAGGAGGCCCTGTGTCAAAGGAGAAGCGGAGCACCTTCCTGAGGATGACACCTAAGGTTGTCTTCCAGCATCCACGTGCATGTGAAATTTCACGCCTGAGCAAAGAAAATGTTTCCTTTTTGTCCACTGGAACCTTGCATGAACGGAAACACTAGGCTGCAGGTGCACTAACTCCAAGGCCTAATTAGCATGGCTTCCCTTTGAGTATGGCTCCTGTCTTCTGTCTCCACCGGTGTATGTGTCTTGGGGCAGCCCATGGTAGGTCTTACATAGTTCTCCAAACCCTTTCTCACTGTTTTTCCCCTTGACTGCTGGGTTTCTGCAAGCATCCCCTGGGCTGAAGACATCACACGGGTCTCTACTCGGCCGGAAAGGATGAATAAGCCAGCTGGGAAACAACCGGGGCCCCAGGAGGTAGACTCTATGGGCTGGGGATCGCGTTTTAAGCAGCGGAAGAGTGGACAGAGCAGGTGGCAAGGGAAATGGGATGGGCATGAAGGTGACAGTTAACCTTGCCATAAGACTCCACGGGATAAAATACGTGTTATCAGTCCTTAGGGGACAGATGCCACAACTCCATGAGCTGGTTTGTTCCCAGCTAGTCAGATGGATTACTTTCCAATTTTCAAAGTAACATTTCAACTCCTTTCCTGTAATTCTGGTCCATAATACTGTCTTGAGCACCGTTTCCATACGCGCACGTGTGTGTGTGTGTATGTGTGTGTGTGTGGCGTGTATATACATGCATATGTGTGTGTGCGTGTGCATGTGTGTATGTATGTATACACACACACACATATAACAGAGGGGTTATAGCCTGACCCATGGTGTAGTATTCTGATCCTATAGCTATGTTCCTTCAGTTTTAGAGTGACCCTTGCTAGATGTCAGAGTGTCTTGAACATCAGCACTGCCACTGTCCTATCAGTAATAAATGGGGCTCACCCGCTGGCCTTATGTGAGCCACAGAGAGGCAGAGAACTGGCCTAGTACTGGGAGTAACACAAACCATCATCAGTGTGCCAGCTGGAGCAGCCCACAGAGTTCCTGGAAGGAAGATGCAGCAGCGACACCTCTTTCTGAGCAAGTGTGTGGCTCTAGCCTTCCACCTCTCTTCGGAGCCGCCTGCACTGCCTCCTTTTCTTACCAGGAGAGCTCATCAGTTCCTGTGTGTGGTAGTTTGAATGTAACTGGCCTCCATCGACTCATAGGGAGTGGTACTATTGGGAGGCATAGCTTTGTTGGAGTGGATATGGCCTTGTTGGAGGAAGTGCATCACTGTGGGGGTGGGCTTTGAGGTCTCTCATATATGTGCTCTCAGATCACGTCCTGTTGCCCGAAGTCCAAGATGTGTTAACTCTCGGCTCCTCCTCCAGCGCCATGCCACTATTGCACCTATGGACTTCTTGCCTGGTGGGTCAGTACTGTAGCATGCAGGGCATGCACGATGAATATGTGCATTAACGACATTTTCCCCACCAGTGTCCCGAATAGCACCTTTTTGTACTATGAAAATTAGCTATTTGCAGGTCATTTTAAATAAAGATACTACTAACATAGAGTGTTGTAGCTGTGTTTGCATTATGTTTATCTCTTGCTACTGTAATTCAGCTAACATTTTTAAGTGTTTGCTTAAAAAGTACATGTCGGCAAATGATTTCCTATGGAGCCAGTCATCATTTTGAAGGTGCCACAAAACATAAAAGTATGGGTTTATTAATAAAAAAGATTCATAATTTCAAATAGACAAGTCTATCCTCTTGTAGTGGGTTCTGCACGTATTTCGATACTTGTTGGGACCATTTGGAGTCCTGGCCTTCAGCTGCTCTTCCCTGCTAGAGATCTTTACTTTCCTTCTGATTTGAGTTACTAAAAGCTGTGTCAAAGTTGTTTACCAGCTCTGCTTCACAAGCACATGTTGCCTTGGCCTTGAGGATCAGAGGATAAGGTTTTCACCTG
>LOJH01055856.1:0-11800 GCA_001685095.1 Ellobius talpinus | reverse complement strand
AAGCAGATGCAGAGATCCACAGCTAAGCACTGGGCTGAACTCCTGGAGTCCAGTAATAGAGAGGGAGGAGCGATAATGTGAGCAAAGGGGTCAAGACCATGATGGGGAAACACAGAAACAGCTTACCTGAGCTAGTGGGAGCTCGCTGACTCTGGATTGACAGCTGGAGAACCTGCATAGGACCAAAAAGGTTCTCTGAATGTGGGTGACAGTTGTGTGGCTTGGGCAATTTGTGGGACCACTAGGAAGTGGAACCAGTATTTATCCCAAGTGCATGAACTGGCTTTTTGGAGTCCATTCCCTATGGAGGGATACCTTGCTCAGCCTAGATACAGGGGGGAGGGCCTTGGTCCTGCCTCAAGTGATGTGCCAGACTTTGTTGACTCCCCATGAGAGGCTTAACCCTCTCTGAGGAGTGGATGGGGGGCTGGGGTGGGGGTGGGGAGAAGATGGAGGGAGCAGGAGGAGGGGAGGAAGAGGGAACTGGGATTGGTGTAAATAAAAAATATTGTTTTAAAAACTTAAAAATGAATTTAGAAAAAAAGGTCTTCAGTGAATATAGAGAGACTAAGTTAGGGCGAGTGGGCTGGCTCTGCCAGTAAAGGCGCTGGCCACTAAGCCAGATGACCAGGGTTCAAGCCCTGAAAGCCACATCATGGAAGGAGACCAATGTAAAGCTGTTCGCTGCCCTGTGCTTATATGCCATGACAGGCCTGCCCTCTCCCACAGTAAACAAATAAATTAATAAATATATTACTAAGTTATGATGAACCCCAGCCTAGGTTGATCATATTAAATAAACTATAGCATCCATTACAGAATTTGTTCAATAATGAGGTTTCTCAGTCAAATCAAAGGCATAATTTAGACATAGAATTCTGTGTGACAAAGGGTCAGAGTAACAAAGTTTTAAAATTCACACATCCCAAACAGTAAGAACAAAAATTCACTTATCTCTGGGAAATATAAGTCTTGTTAAAAACACTTTTCTAGTAAACAATAAAACGCAAACCATGTGCTATTGCTTACTGTTAGAAGGCAGTCTTTTGCCTTAAAGTTTTATTTTTCAAAATAAATGTTCACTCGTTAATTGACATATGTTCAATGTATTTTGATGCTAATTGCCCCTTGACATTCGCCTGTGTCCTCTCCTCTCCCATGCTCTCTGGAACCCTACTTTCAGGCCCTTTAAAACCTGACCCACTGAGTTTAATTAGAATTGCTCGCATGTGCGTGGCTCTAGGGTCGTTTACTGGATCGTGAGAAACTTGTGAGCAGCTACACCTAAGAAAAGGGCTCTCCTTCCCATAGCGGCCTTTAATTAGCAACAGGGCCCCAGCTAGAGGCAGGGCCTCATGAACTCCACGCCCTACCATAGCAGAAGTTTTAAATTTAGCTCTGGCAGCAGGAGTATCGCCTCCTCCATGCCGACCCAGTCTACACTTATCCCTGTTGATAAAGCCTGCAGTGTAGATACTTGTACCATCCACAGGTTGAGGCTACAGTAAGTGATGTTCACAGACATAACTTGTTTATCCGGTAAGGTTTGTACAGCCATCATGCTGCTGGCTTCAAGGCTCTACTCTTCCTTTTATGTAACAGCCCATTCCCTTTAAAGTGTTAATTCATGACGATCTTAAGAAAGCCTCTCTTGTTAGTCTCAAGTGAAATTAAAGATATATTTGTCCAAAGAATTTCTATAACAAATATATAAAGTACAGAAAGTATGCTAGAACAGAGATAAAGGTAGTTATATGGCGGGCAAAATTACTTCTGGAAAGCAAAAGTCAATGTGTCTTCTCAAGTGAATCATGCATCCAGCTGTGTTGGTGAACATCTGTAATTCCAGCACTCAAGAGGTCAATGCAGGAGAACTGTCACAAGGATGGGGGGGATGACACGCACAGTGTGTTCCAGGCCAGAGTGTCACATAGTGAGAGCTTTGTCTCAAAAATAATAAACTAAATAAATAGAACTACAAAAAAATTAAACATACATTTACCATAAGGAATGTGTATAAAACTACCTTTGGAAAGCAGAAGACATTGTTTCTTATACAGTCAAACATGCATCCATCTTATAACAGTACCCAAGACCTAAGTATTTACCAAGCAGATAAAGATTTATGTGTGCACTCAAAAACATAAACATTTATCAAAACCTTGCTCATAATCATAAAGAGCCAAAAGCAGGTCTGAAATCAGCAAGACTGAGTGGAGCAGCCTGCCACTCATTGCCCCACCCCCTAAAGGATCTGCACGAATGATCAACCCCCTTCCAGCTGGAGGGGCCGAGGAATGTGGAAAGCAAGGAAGCATAAGACCCTCAAGAAATGCAAAGATTCTGACAAACATTTTGGAGGGGGAAGGGGGAAAACGATGTAATTATGTTATAATCTCAAGAAATAAAAGATTTTTTTAAAAAAAGAAATTGACAAGGGGATTAAAAATGTTCTTGAATCAAGTAAAAATGGAAAGACATTCTCCCCAAAGCTAGCACATATAGCTAGAGTGGCACTGAGAGCTAAGTGTATGATAATTGCCTCTTCTGGGACTGGAGACGTAGCTCAGGTGACAGAGTGCTTGCCTAGCATGCACAAGGCCCTGGGTTCAATCCCCAGCACCACATACACTGGGCAGGCTGGCCCAGAGCTTGGAAGATGGGGGAAAGAGGATCAGAAGTTCAAGATCACCCTGGATAAAGAAGCGAAAAGACTTCAAATGAGCAAGCTAGCAACGTGACAAAAGCAAGGAGAAAACCAATCCCAAAACTCAAGGCAGCAAAGGGATATCACAGTAAATAGATAAAATTGAGGCTTAAGAATGAATATAAACAAAACTAAGACACTGTATTTTAGCTGGGTATGGTTGGTGGCACAATGCCTCTAATGACTCTATGTGTCGGCCTGGTCCACAGAGTGAATTTCAGACCAGCTGCGGCTACATGGTGAGACCTTGCCTCAAAACAAAACAAAACAAAACACAAAAAACAACAAAAAAACCAAAAGATAAAATTTACACTCCTTTAAAGACTAAGAAATAGACTGAAAGAGATCATATATATATATTTCAAAATATATTTTAAAAAACAGGCAGCTAATGCAAAGACTGTCAGGTGGGATTTTATTGGACTAACCTGCTTGTGCACAACAAAGAAAGCAGTCTTTTTCTATCTTTATACCATTGTGTGAACAGCACATACAAGGTGAGGGAGAACTGCAGATGATTTGCTGGGCAGGAGACTAGTATTCAGAAACTGCACAAAACACAGGTGCTCAACAAAAGGCCAAACAATCCAGTTTTTAGAAGAGCAAATGATCTGATGGGCATTTTGCAAAAGGAGGATACCCAATGTTGAGTGAACATATGGAAAAAATTCTAAGCATCTCTAAGAGCTCTAACCACAATGAAATATCCTCTCACCCCAGTTAAAACAACTAAATAATGAACGACTTGCTATAACAGCAAACACACACACACACACACACACACACACGGAGTGGAGCTCTTAGTACTTTAGTAGGAATGTAGTTAATATGGCTATTGTGGAACCCAGTACAGTTTCCCTCAAACAAGCTGGAAATAGAACTACCACAGGACACAGTACTGCAACTGAATGGAAATTAAATCAGTGTATTGTAGAGGAATCTGCCTTCCCTTGGCTGCTGCCAAAATTAGTCAAAATGTGGAATCATCCCAAGTGTCTGAATAGGTAAATAAAATGTGCTATTATTCATACTGGAATACTAGTTAGCCACAAAAAGAATGAAATCCAAAATTTGTACAACATGGGTGGACCTGGAAAATACTGTGTTGAGTAAATACATCAGGCACAGAATGGCAGATATCTCTTACTCTCCCTTGTATGTGTGTGTGCTAAAATTTGACTTTGTATCGAACAGGAACAGTGGATACCAGAGACTGAGAAGGTTTGGGAAGAAAAGATTAAAAAGAGGGTATAGCTAGTACAGGGTTTCTGTGGTTAGGCTGAATAATTTCTAGTGTTCTATAGTCCAGTAGGATAAGTGTGGTGGGAAACAGCTAATTACAAAGTTCAAATTAGCTAGTAGAGAGAATCTTGAATGCCTGCAATACAAGGAGATGATTAATGTCAGAAATAATGGGTATGCCAATTGTCATGCTCTGATCATACATTTTGTTTAAATGTATCGCAATGTCACACTGCACTTCATAAATATGTACATGTCAAGTTTAAAGGTGTAAACACATGAGAGAGAGAAAACTGAAAATAGCTCAAATTTCTGTCATCTATTAAAGGATAAACATATTGTGATTTACTCATTTTGTAAAGGTTACTTAGAGTGAAAAAGAGCAAGCTACTGATACTTGTATCATCAGGGCTGAATCTGCCAAGTGTTGAGTTAAAGGAAAGAAGACAGACACATAAGGCTACATTCCATATGATTCCACGCACAYGGCATTTTGGAAAATGTAACGCTATTGGAACAGAAAGCAGATCAGGGTTCACTTAGTCCTGAAGATCGAATCGACTACAAAAGGATTCTGGACGTTAATAGGACTATTCTCAATCCTGATGGTGGTTATGTAACCACACATACTGATCAAAACACATAGAACTGTGCATTTCCAATGGATAGATTTTGCTATATGGAAAATTCACAAATGCCACTTCAATAGCTAAGTAAAATCCCACAATCGGCCAGCAGGTGTCATGCATTCATTTATGAAAAACAAAAATCTCATTGCAAAATGCTTTAAAAGTCAATGTTTGCCTACTATTTGCACCCACGGTGATCATCAACATTGTATCTTGAGACTAATGACTGAAGGAATGAAAATACCCTAAATATTCCACTTGTTCCTCAACCTAACAGAGGATGCTAAAGTCATCAAGATAGAGAACAAAATGTCCTGCACTCTGCTTAAGGTTTCAAAGACTGATAGAAAATGCGAGAACAGCTTTACAAACGTTACTTACCCAATCTGGGAAAACTCGATCCTTTATTGGAATTTCCTTTCTTCTCAATGTCACCTCCCAACAAATGTCAGGGAATTCACTTGCCATAAAACTTTATCCTGATCAAAGTAACTCCCATGTTGTCTGGTAATTTCTCTACAAGTCTTCTTTTTTTGACTACGGCCCTCAAATGATAAATAGCAATGCAGCCTAGTAGCCTCTGCTCAATAACGCTTGTGGGTGGTGGAAAAGTGACTGGGCAGTGATTAAATCAGTCTGACATCTTAAGGCCAAGGGGAAAGTAAAGGGTCCAAAGACTGCTCAGAACAATGACAAACACTAACTCATGTGGCTGTTTTCCTTGGAGGAACACGGGGTGATGGTTGAGTCTTACGGATAGAGGCGAGGGCAGCAGTACACACAAACAACAACACATTAATAAACACGCATGACTTCTGCAATGAACTAGCAGGAAGTCTTAACCTGTTCCTGCCAAATACCTTTGTAGATGTCTGGGGGCTTCTTAAATAATGTTTACTTGAAAATACATAAATACCATAATTTCATAAAAGTGATATTTGCAGAAATCTGGGAAAACTTCAAAATAATATAAAATGTATTTATAGTTTCAAAATTATTATTATTTGAGGGGCTTGCATATACCACTACGAACACGTCCAAGTCAGAGAACAATTTGGGAGAGTGGGTTTTATCCTTCAGCCACGTAGGTCCCGGGGATCTGATCCAGGTCATCAGGCTGTGGCAAGTGCTTTTGCCTGCAAAACCATCTCACCAACCCCAAAATGTATTTTTGGTACTGTTAGCTTCTGTAGTTTTCTCTTTTCCCTCAAACTGACTATCGGTGAAAACACTAGATTTAGTTTAGGGAAATTAGAGTTATAGGTTTTCTTTCTAAACACAGCTTTTAATCTGATTGATGTGCCGCCACTGGAGGAGAGCTAAGGACCCCAAGTTCCAAACTGTGAGATGGAGGAAAGGCTGGCGGTGGGGAAGAGGACAGATGGGATGGAAGCAGAGGACTTTCCTCCTGCAGTAGAGACCACTTCTTCTTTAGAAAGTTCACAGTGTCTGCTCTTTGTGCTTACAGAGCTGCCAGTATCAATGATCTAAACACTGTGCTTTCCTTCTTTCTTATCCCCAAACATAAAAATGTTGGTGTTTCCCAAGCTCACTTATCCCTAACACCTGTGATGCTTACCCTCCTCTCTCAACTCCACGATTACTACCTCAGATGTTTCAATAGCTGTCAATCACTCATTGCTTACAGTGTATGAGGCACAATGCAGGGTTTTAACATGTTGTCCTGTTTAATCTCCCTGTCATCCCAAGGGTAAGAATAATTATGCCTATCACACAAATATAGACACTGAAACCCAAGGAGGGTAAGAGCTTGTTTAAGGCGTCCTCAGGGGATCTAAATGGCAGAGCCAAGACTAGTAACATTCTGTTGAACCCCAAAGCTTTCTGTTCTCCTGTTTCTCTAATTTTCTGCTTTTCTTGACCACATCTTGTAACCACACAAGCTCTTTCTCCCAAGAGACAAATCTAATCACTGTGTGTGACTATTTCTGGTCTCTCAAGGTTCTTGCACGCTGTAGTAAGGTTTTTCTGGCTACTGGATGAGGTGTAGATTATAGATGAGGTAAAAATAGAACAAGAAGGTTAGTAAAGTGATGAACAGTAACCACGCAGACCTGGGGTGACTTTGTGCCTCCTAATTTCACAAAAGGCCTTTGGCAAAGTTTGGAGAGATTCTGGTTGTCACAACTAGTGCAATGTGAATGCTACTGGCATCTAGGGCACTAAAGAGAAATGACTGATTTGTGGCAGGCTGATAGCGCTGGAAGCTGAGAGAAGCAGTTACTTCAGGTACTCTTGGAGGGAGCTGATAAACTATATGGGACTTGTTTGCAGGAAGACTATGGATATCTACTTTTTTTTTTCTTTCGAGGTCTTGCTACATAGCCCAGGCTGATTTGATCTTAATTTTACTACAAGCCCAGGCTGATTTGATCTTAATTTTACTACAAGCCCAGGCTGGTCTTGAACTTGTGATGATGTGATGATCCTCCTAAAAATACTGGGATTATCCTGTGTTGACTCCTGGGGTTTTGACCTGAGCAATGAGACAGATGGAAGTAATGAGGACTGCAAGGAGAAACAGCAGGTGGTGGTCCTCAGAATATTTTTTTTGGTGGTTTTGTTTTGTCTTTTTAGAAACAAAGGTAACCTTGATAACTTTACATTTGCTGGGCATTTGTTCATATTCTTACCAATGATAATTTACATTAAAAAAAAGAACTTGACTAAAATCTGACCCTTGAAGGTTGACAGTCTTCATTTTTTTTCTTTTAAAGAAAGTATGTTTTCTGAGTAAACTTATGAACTTTGAGTTTCTTCTTAACGAATATTCTCTGGAGTAATTTCAGATTATATGTCACCTATTCCCTAAAGGCTTCTTTGGCTCCTTAAGGCTGCACTATATGCTCCCTGCGTACCATGTGTTCGCTTCTAAGACAGCGTTTAGCCCTTTCCTACTGGCATCCCTTCCTACCCGCCAAGTCACGTAGATTGGGCCAGGCTGTGCACTGTTAAGTCCCAATATCTAATTAAAGACCCCAAGCCTCTACTTGCATGAGTAAGTGGACATGATTAGTATTCTCACAAGCTTTCTGCTTACCCATGACACACGAGAGGAAAGTAATAGAAAAGCTGCTAAGGAGGTCTCCCAGTCTTAAGCCCCAAGTAAGAATTCTATCTATAGCATCTCCTCAGAGTCGAGCTACTGTTGCAGTATTTCCAGAAGAGGGAATACTTAGCTTTTTCCATTTATGGGTAGTTCACATTTTTAGAAAGTGCTTTTTGTATTGAATTAAAATCTGCCTCCTTGGTTCTATCTGTCCCTTGGACTTTTATAGATTTCATTTTTATGACATTATTTACTCTTCACATTTTTTATAAGACACAAAATCAAACTGATTTTAAATGTCATTATGATGTTTCAGCTTCCCTCAATATCACCACCAATAAAAAGGAAAACCTTTTCCCCACAATCCAGTAAAATATACAGGTGTTCTTTTTAATCCAGGTATTTATAGAACACAGACCAGTCTGAAATAGAAAGGGAAAAGAATAATGGTGAGTTTGGTGACAACTTTCAGGGAAATGGTCTTAATTTTCTTGTCCTCCATTCCACCAAAAGGTATTGTTACTACATAGGAACTTAACATTATGCAGCATATGATATGCTGTGAGGGTTCACGTATGACTGGGATAATACACATTTAAATATGCTCATCAGAATGTCTCTGTTCGACTTTGCAAAATTGCCATGGTGCTATCCCTCGGTTTTGCTGCCATGCCAATTCTACATGGGAAAGATCAAATCCCCTTGTCTAGTTCTAGTTCACCACCTCCATGCTTTCACTGGCAACATGATCTCCCGGACACTGGAGAGCATGAAGCTCGTGTTTCCTGTCCACCCCTTCATCTTGCTGTCTGTCCAATGATGGCCATTTTCTTCTCCGTAGCGTTCCACTCCATCCTCTCCAGCAATAGCGAGAGGAGGCCCTCACCACTTGGTGATTCGGTTCCTGCTTCTCTTTACTGCTCCAGCTTCCTATTTTCCCCTACAAGGATACCCACAACTGCAGCCAATTCCTTCAGCTCCACTGGCATCAACCTGTAACCAAATTTAAAATCTGTAACGTGTGGATATCTTAAAATATCCATCAACTTTCTTTGTTTGCCTCTGTCCAAAGCATCCAACTCCTAATTCCCCTCTCCCACCCACAAGTTCCTCCACTTTGTTTGTGGCCCTGGACTTTCCCACAAAACTCCAAGTCCACTCTGGCTAGCACCCTCCCTCGCTGCATCCCTATTCACCCATTGTGTTTACACTGGCCTGTTTTTCTCTTCACCAACTCTAAGAGCAACAGTAATTCTATTTCCTCCACAGGCTTTTCCCCCAAATTGTTGTAGGTCTTATTCATCTCCTCTTAAGATTTGCCATGTGAATTGTAAATAAACAAAGTGAATGAAACAAATGTGTTCACTTTACCTACTGCTTGTGAAAAGAACACCCATGCAGGCTCTGAAACAGGAACTAGATTCTCAGAATTCTTGGAGCAAGTCCTGAACATCATGTATCCGTCTCCAATCAATTGTATGGTATTAATAGTTTGTACATAGCAATTTAGCACTTAGAGCAATTAAGAGCCATCTTGCCTTGCCTTGTGCCTTAAAATACGTTGATTTTACTCTTTGTCCTCAGTGGAAAGCTCTGGAAGGGCAGAGATTATACAGATTCTTTTATAGGAATCCCACTGTCTCAAGCAATGCTAGGTATGTATTATGAGTCAATAGACATTTTTTGTTGATTATATATCAGGAAAATCCAACACAAGAGACAATAATGCATACACCCCTGTCTAAGAGAGAACATTGTTAGATGTTTCAAAAATACCACCATTTAGAAAGAGCCGTGTGTCTACTTTCTTAGGTTTATTTCCCACATGTTCGGTTCACACAGAGTTTCAGTTTTCTTTGCCTTTAAATGGCATGCAGCTTTCTGGGAAAATTCTCAGGGAATTTCCAGTCTTGCAAAGCAGAACACACAGGAATGCCTTGCTGATGAATAGAAGTCCATTGCAACACGGCAGAGGCTCAGAAAATTGGCTCCCTCCTGCAACTTACAGAGCTCCCGCAACCTCAAGCAGCCATCTCTCCCTGCACTGCTCGGCTTCCTCATTTGCACACTTTCCATTTGCATGTGGTGTCTTTTATATGAAATGCATTAGCAAGTGTAAGTAAGCATCCTGCATCTCACAAGTTTCATCACATAGGACTTAATGCTCCCATTCTACAACACTGAAACTATATAACACATATAAAATATGTTTTGTAAGAAACAGTAAAAATTAGGAAATCTGCATTTTAAAAGAGTAATCTTTTAAGGAAAGCATTCAATTGAAGGAAATGATGCATGATGCATTATATGGAGAGCTTGTCTAATATCCATAAAGCCCCGAGTTTGGGTCCCTGGACCCACATAAAATGGGGTGGTGATACACACCAGTAACCCTAGTACTTAGGAGATGAAGACAGGACAATCAGAAGTTCAAGATCATCCTGAGTTACATAGGCTAGCCTAGGCTATGTGAGACTCTATCTTAAAAAAAAATGGGCCATGAGGCTGAGTCAGTATAGATTCAAATCCAGCCTGTGGTTCTTAGAAAGTCTGAGGTCCCTCTGAGGTACACAGAGAATTTTGGTTTGAAAAAAAATAATGTATATAATATGTTAATGATGACATCATAAGATGGTATACATATTGTATATAGTAATATTTTTAATGCTTGGTCAGATATCTGTATCTCTGAGCTCTTGTTGGGCTAAACAGGAATTCTGTACCTAGGACAGGTTAAAAGTCAGCAGTAGACAAAAGATAATCTCCATTTTTGTCTTTGTGCTTCTGTGATGGGCAAAATTTATTGCTTTGAGAACTTATTTCTGACTTAGGCACATTCTAATCAGACAGTAAGATAAGCAGGAAGACATTTATTTCATATTATTAAAATGGACTTACTTATTCCAGCTGAGTTGGATTTAAAGACAAGGAAATGGCTACATTGGAAAATCTAGCAAGCCACCCTCAAAAGCATCTGACCTTCATGCTCAGTTAGGCAACTAAACCAAATCTCTAAGCTTCATGTATGAGAAGATGAAACTATCTAGAAGACTCCACTCTGTTGGTTCGGGTAACAAACATTTGTGCACTCCTATCCTGGATTAGTGCCAGTTGTCAATGCAGATATATCTGTGAATGAAATAGACAAGAGCCCTTATTTGGAGACGTTTTTCAAGTGAAGGAATCCTGACAGTGGTATCATTTTTCTGAATTTCAAAATGAAAATATATTCTTTGGGTTTTGAAGTCATGTTAAGACAGGGCTTCAAGTAAGTACAAACCTCAAGGTCATAGTTGACTCCAGGAAGAGACAGAGCAAAGGGACCAGGGAGGAAAAAAATAAGTAATGTGATAGTTTTAGTTGCCAACTTGATGTAATCTAAAACCATTTGAGGGCAGAGTCTCAGTGAGGGACTGTCCCAGTCAGCGTGACTTGTAGGCATGTAGAGACATGGTTAGCTGTCCGTCTTATGCTAATGCACACGGGAAGACCCAGTCCGCTATCGTCAGCGCATTTTTCTTGGCCAAAGAACCCAGGACTGCAAACGTAAAGAGGCTGCTGAGCACACCTGACTGTGGATGTGATGTGAGCTGCTGTCCTGACCTCCTTCACGGTGATTTCTCCCAATGGTGATCTACAGCTGGAACTCTGCAGTCTGTCTGCCCTGAGATCCAGACCAGATTACCCAGAGAAGATTTTAGGAACTAAACTATGCAAGAGGGTGAGCTTTTTTGCGTTCCATCAAAGAGGCTTTGTTGCTTTTCTCCCAAGATGGAAGGACAGACACCTTTTGCATGTGAATAAATTGATGAAAAATTAGTCTCTCATTGCAGAGACTAAGGCAGAATTAGATGATAGTTATCATTGACAAAATCAGAATGATATCTACAAAAGTTTTGAACTCTAAATAAAATTTAGAGACAAATTTCTAAATACACAGCAAAATTTCCTAAAACTTCAAAAAGGATGGAGATGGGGTGGCTAGGGATGTAGTCTTTTGTACTCTTGTGGAAATTAGACTCTAAGCCCGAACTTATTAATCATAAAACATGAAATTGAATTGTGTTTTTTAAAAAGAAAACCACATTTTAAAAAATATTTATTTATTTATTATGTGTACAATATTCTTCCTGTGTGTATGCCTGCAGGCCA
>LOJH01055851.1:0-11432 GCA_001685095.1 Ellobius talpinus | reverse complement strand
AGCAAAGAAAACTAGCCTAAAAATCACAATCCCAGAGAACCTAGACAACAATGAGAACTCTAAGAGAGACATACGTGTATCAAATCAACATGGGGAGTAGAAAAAGACAATGTCTCCTGAGTAGATTGGTAGCATGGGAACCTTGGTAGAGGCTTGAATGAGGGCAAGAGGCTTGGAAGGGAGCAGAGAAAAATGTAGAGCTCAATAAAAATCAATAAAAAAGATATAAGAGTTAATAAGAAGCCTGAGCTAACAGGCCCACCAGTTTATATTTAGTGTAGACCTTTATGTGTATTTTTTTGCACTGAACAGTTGCAGGACTGGGCAGTACAACAACCTCTGTCAACAAAATGAACAGTGGATATAGCATTTCCTTTGGAATTATCTACTGTACATCATTGCAGAAAAATCATTAAACATTTAACTCATTTTAGTCTTAAGGCTTCTAAAAAACCTTACAATTGAGATCTCTTTCCCCATAAGGATAAAGGTAATAAGTACATTACTTGTGCAAACAAAAATGATCTTTTGCCACTTTAATGCTAACCTACTACACTAGAACAATTAAGATCATCCCTCCTGTTTTAGAAGTAAGTCTACTTATCACCACAAAATGAGTAGTACCATAAACAGACTTTGATCTCTGGAGGAATGTTGGATATATCGGAGACCCTGTTCTTCACATCCCGATTCTTCTAATTTTCTCAGATACAAAAGTCTCATTATTCTTAGCAGTTTTAGGATTGTGTCCAATCTGTTTTCACTGAAATCAGTGCTTCCCCAATTTCTTGTGGACCTTTTCTTCTCACAGAATTTTTTATTTCTCTTACTATGAATACATTTGTCACTTTACTGTCTCTGTCTACTTTTAGTCATTGGTTTGGGTCCTTGTTACTTTCAAAGCATGTTGAAATCTCTTGTCCTGTGGAGATATTATTAGGGTGTAAATTTAAGTAATAAGTTATATTTAAGTAATTTTCCTTCATAAATGGACTAAGACCACAATTACTGGACTACAATAAACTTTGTGCTAGCATTTCTTGATTTTGCCATTTTGTCATGTAATATGTTGCATTATACTAAAAAAAGCTCTTGTCAATAATCAGTAACTCTGTATTGGATTACCTAGTGTCCAGAACTCTGAGTCAAATAATTTTTACATCATAGTTCCCCCCTGAGACATTCTGATTTATTAAGGAATTAAAGATAATTGTGAAACTTGTCCCTGATAGTAAATCATTACTAAAACAAGTACCTAAAAATGTGAAAGCAAACTTTATATTCTGTAAATGGCATGAGGAGGTTTTAGAGTTTATGAGGATGGCACACCAGCAATGATACTGAAAGATTAACAATAGAAGCACATGTAAGGGAAGTATGGAATATCATAGAAATCACTTAAGTATTATTTTAAAAATAGAGGTAGAAAAATAGAGATCAAAGTCATTTATGTTGAGTCCCTGGGTGGAAAAGAAGGCAAAAGTATGAAAGCCGAACTAAGTGATCTTATAATAAAGTGGCAAAACATGAATTGTGTTTTATGGAAGACAAAATTTAAGATCAATAGCTAAAATATCTGGATAAAACAACTTTAAGCAAATATTGAAAGTGATACATGAATCTTATTAGATACCATAAAATTTAAGTGATGGGGAATATCTTAAAATTAAATATATACCTAAAAGGGAGATAAAATATAAAACTTGGGGAATATTATAATGGAGGGTGTAGCTATATTTTATGGTATGTCAACATTTTAGTCTTCTGAAGATTATCCACATGGAATTTCAGAGTGATAATACCAGTTTGCAATCATCCCCAACAGCACTGGTTGAGGGTTCCTTTTCCCCCACATACACACTAGCAGTTATTATCAACTGTTTTTTTATTTTAGCCATAGTAGCTAATGTAAAGTTCTCAATGCACTTTTAATTTGTATTTTTCTATGTGTTAAGGACTTTTTTAAACCATGTTTTAAGTATTTCAAATTCCTTTTATACTTCTATGGAGACTTCTCTGTTCAGATCTGCACCCAATTTTAAATTGGGCCATAAATATTATTGGTTTTTGTTTGAGTTCTTTATGTTTTCTGAAAATTAATTGTCTACCAGAAGTATAAATGGAAAAGGGATTCCCTAGTCTTCAGTCTTCCATTGTTTTAAGAGATCCCATTTGACAAGAATCAGCCTTAGTTCCTAAGCATATGGAGTCCTATTCAGAGAGTTCTTTCATTCATCTATATAAAGCAGGGTACTGCCTTTAATTTTCTGTAGTGTTTTCAATAATTCAGGTTTCACATTGATGTCTTCTTGTATTTAGAGTTAATTTTTGTTCTGAAAGACAGATAAAGTTATGCTTAAATTTTTCTTTATGTGCATACTCAGGTTTTTCAGTATCAATTTTGGAAGATGATGGCTTTTCCTCAGCACAAGTGTTTGATATTTTTTAAATCAAATATCTTATGGCAATAGTTATGTGCATTTATATTTGAGTCTTCTATTGTGTTCTATTGGTGTGCACGTATTTTCTTGTACGAATGCCATACTGTTTTGATTAACATTGTTCTGCAACAAATCCTCACAACTGTAGTAGTAATCCTTCCCCTGTTGTTCTTTTTGTGCAGATTTTTAATAGGTATATTTTCTTATTACATATGCATTATGGGATTTTTTATTTCTGTGAGAATATTGTTAGCATTTTGGTTGAGAGTGGATGGAATTTATCAATTGTTTTCAGTATGATAGTCATTTTATTATTACTAAATTTCTAGACCCATGAACAAGGCAGATCTTTCCAATTTCTAACATCTTACTCAATTTCTTTCTTCTGACTATTAAGGTTTACTTTGTTGAAATTGTTACTTCCTATTAACAGAATCAGAGATGAACAGGGAAACATTACGTCAGGCACAAAATTAATTCAGAACATTTAAGGAAAATTTTTAAAAATTCAATTAAGTTATAAAATTTAAATGAATTGGAGGAGTTTCTAGATTCTTTCCAATTAAAGTTTGTATCAAAAGGTTATCTGCTAAGATCATATTGGCTTTATCTCAGAGATACAATACTAGTTTAAAAAATTACATCAATAAATATAATAATTCATATAAATTAATTTAAAGACAAAATTACCTTACCAGAGCTAGAAAAGTCAAAAGAGACATTTATACAAATCAATTGAAGCTGTATCCATGGGATTTCAACAATATATTTGCCTAAACAAGATCTACATAACGACAACCTCAGATAATAGAACAATAAATCAGAGGAGAAAATTTCATGAGGCTCCAAATAGATGAAAAACTACAGGCAGTCAATGGCTTCAGAGGGAGACATCAGGTTTCTCCGGGGTTGAGTCCCCTGAGAAGTTAACTAATCCCAAGTATTCAAAACACATGTACACAAGAAGAATACTAAATGGACTTTGTAGAATGTATATGGGGATTGTGGTTGCTAATAGATATGTGTGTGTAAAAATAATAATTAAGAAGACATAAATTTTAGATGACATGAGGGAAGACACAGGAGTTGGAGGGGTGAACACATATAAATGAATACTCATTTATGTAATTAAAAAATTAAAAATTAAACCTAAAGAAAAATGGAAAATTTGCAACCCATTCTTGAAAAGAAGAAAGGGCATAAGGAAGTGATGAAGTGATCCTTTAATGAAGGAATCATCATGAGTAGGCTCTTGGTACTATTTATTCACAACAGAGCACAGTCACATCTTATATTTCAGGCCTCTGTTTGTATGATAGGCTCAGTGCTGGAATGAGCAGCATGGTTCCCAGGATGCCTTCTGGATAGCCTTAAGAAGCTTCCCATGTGGTAAACCCTGTACTGTACTTCCTATACTCCAGAGCAGTAATTAGTTCCTGTTGCAGTTCCCATGAGCCCAGGAGTAGACTGGGTCTCTTCTCCAGTGAACATTGTAAGCAGACTTGTCTTGGACATTTGGGAAGCTGACTGACCTAAACCAATTTATTCTGGGCTTCATTTGTACTTTGTGTGTTTATTTCTCTTTCTGTAATGGACACTTCAATTCTGAAATCACATATACAATTTTTAACACTGAGCCTATAGTGCAAAAGTGGCCAGAAATATGGGATGCCATTGTGCTCCCTCTGCTTTGAAGAAATAGCACTAACATGTTACTCATCTCGATTCCTTCATTGATGGGTAACTTGGCCACTTCCTTATAGTCTTTTTTATTTTCAAGCCTGGGTTATACATCTTCTATTTCCATATGATATTCTTATTTATGTCTACTAACAACTGTAGTTAGTTATGCCATGTGTGGTTTGAGACAGCCTATAAGATTCATTATCAGAACATGGTGGCTAGGATTGATAGTTTTCCCTGTGGTTGCTGTTATTTTTGAAGTTTACTTTTAAAAAAGGAGGTATGATAGATACTATTTACATTTAACTATTATTTTTGTTGTTCAAGGTTTATCCATCATCTCATGCATACATTATTGAATGCAAAGGCTTCCTAAGAAATCAATAATACAGAGGAACTGATAACAAAAACAACCTCTGTCGGGGGAGGTGGTGAGTGACAGATACTACAGTCTATTTTAATGCTTAGAATTTAAAAGATAGTTTGAGGTCTATTACACAGTATTCATTTTAAGAAACTTGGTTGACAGACTCTGTAGTTCCAGAAACTATATAAAAAACTGAAAGTATAAATAGGAAGTACATCCGAAACCCATGGGTTAATACAAAACTGAAGTGCCATCTGGAGAAACAAGCTTTGTGGATGGTTTACTGGAAAGGGTCTGATTAACTATGCCATTGAATTGGAAAACAAATTATTCCATGGTCTTTATCTCTATTATCTATGGGTGTCTAAATTAAATGAAGGAACATGCTAAATTGTAGGGTCTCAGAAAGTTTTGATGAATAAAGAAGAGCAATGCTCTTCTCACTTGATATTTCCACTACAGTTTCCCTTATAAAAGGAATGGGTGCTTTGAAATACAGATATCAAATTGGTTTTGATATGGAAATATTGCATTTCAATATCTTTTATCTTTTGTGTACTCACAGATACTAAAAATCAAACACTTCTGAGTGCTTTTTTCCCCCTATTCCCACAACGAGGCTTTAAACTGTTTAGTGGTTTCTAAGCAAGGTGGTGTTATGGCTGCTTTGTGTCATAGCCTTAGGCTGCAAATGCTCAGAGTTCCCAATTTTATCCTTCAAAATTATTCTGACTGCTCTGAGCATTGTGGGGCAGCAGTACAGACACAGACATTTGGGTGAAAATAAGTGAACATTCGTAATAAATAGCAGTTCCCTTATCTTGTAAGTAACATACTGTCTGAAAAGAAAGGCTGTACTGAACTCCCACATAGGACCTTACTGGGGACATGGGTATTATTAATTGTATATTATTTTAAATCTATCATGAACTGAATAATTTAAGATATGTGTATTTTGTCCTTTTAGGCTTTTTAAAATTATTTTCCCTCTGATGACAATTTTCTTTCTTTATTTGGGGAATGGTATGTTAGAGTAACACTTGTCTAGATTTTTCTACTTCAGAACATGATGTCTTGGGACATAGAAACATGCAGTCATGGATACGTGCAAACACAAACACACACAACTGACACATAAAAGTCACACAAATACATAGACTACTTCACTATAAACGTACACCTGTAAATTTTATGGAATAAAAAAATTTCTCTGATTAAAATTGTTTAAAAATTCAATGTAATATTTGGGAAGATTACAGTAAAAACATAGTCACTTTCATATAGAAATAAAAGTAGTCAAATTTTTTAAGAAAACTGAAATTTAGAGAAATTACATTTTTGTTGTTGTTTTGAGAAAGGGTTTCTCTGTGTAAGAGTTCTGTCAGTTCTGGAACTTGCTTTGTAGTTCAGGCTGGCCTTGAACTCACTACGATCTGCCTGCCTCTGTTTCTCAAGTTGTGGGACATGCCTTTAATCCCCCAAAATACATTTTTAGACATAGTAATTGTTATTCTTTCTTTAAAAATTTAACACATGTATGAACCGTATTTCTATCACACCCATTGCATTTCTTCTTCCCAACTCTTTCCGGATTCCCTGAAAATATGTCACCTGCCCAACTTCATGTCGTCCTTTAGACTGAATAACACACTGAATACAATTAATGCTATTGCTACAGGGCCTAGGCATCCATCCATTCATTCGAATATGGTTCAATTATTAGTAGGCACAACTACAAAGAAAAATGACTTTCCTGCCCTCAGTAGTGTTAGTTTTCAAGGATGCTATATAATTGTAATCACAAAGAACAGAAATCAGAAAAGTATATTTAATGTTCTCCTAAGACTCTTTTGTCAACTCTGAGTGTTTATACATACATGCAATATGAATATGTAAAATTTATGATTATATTATGTAATAAACTTAAAATACATGTATTATGCGTGAAATCATAACATATGCAAGTATTTAAGTATATATTTGTAATGATAAACATACAGAAGTAGGATATTCAGTTTAATGATCTTAAAATGTTTATATTTTAAATTTGTAGGTATAGCTGTATATTATATATCATGTATATATACTTGTATGTTTTATAAATATATAACATATAAGTTTGTCATAAAAAATATATAGTCCTAATTATGTATACAATATATGTCTTATATAAAACAAGCTTGGTTTAGTTAAGATTTTCTCTATGTTTAGTTTCACACAGTTACATATTTATCATTGATAGTTATAAATTATTGTTTGTCCAAAGAAACATTTTAGAATATTTTTAGTCACTTGTGTTAAGCTAACATATTTAAAACAAAATTTATTTAAAATATCTTAAACAAATCTGTCAAATTCTGTGGATTATCTAATAATTATTTTTCAAATTCAGTTGGAATACTTTGATATACAAATACATATAAAGACCAAAGATATTTTTATTTCACAAAGATTTACCAAGCATATAACTTTTTCCATTGAACTATACTCAAATTTGCAAAAATGTAAATGTAACCAAAAAACATAACAAGAGACTACTTTGGAAAATTGTAGCTAAAGAAAATACCTAAATTAACAAATTTTATACAGTAAGTATTCTGAATGTTTGAGTTAAACCCTATTTTATTAATATTTGTAGGTATTTTGGATGCATGTGTTTCTGTACAGCACATGTGGTCTGATGCCATGCAATTCACACATAGGCATAGGATTGCCTAAACGTTTGTGTACTATCGAGTTTCTGAACTTACCTTGTGTATCTAACCTTTGTCCTCTGAAAGCTCAGTTAGTTCTCTAAACCACTGAGCCATCTCTGCAGTCCCATGATAGTGCATATTTTTTTGAAAATGTTTTCTTTACTGTGGAGAAAATTAATAACTAAAAGATACTTATGCATGAGTAAGTAACACAGCTTCTAGGACTGTAAATTAAATGTATTGAAAAGAAAGACATGGCATTGAGGGGGCTGCATTTGTTCCCATGTATATAATGCTATATTTATTTAAACTTGGCACAACTTAAGTCATCTGAGAGGAGAAAATCTCAATGGACAAAATACCATTATAAAGATTGAGCTGTGGGTCAGCCCATAGGAATTTTTATAATCAGTGATCTACAACCAATTGTAGGTGTTGCTATCCATGGGATGTTGGTCTCAGGTTCTATAAAAATGCAGGGTGAACAAGCATCTGGAGCAAACAAGTAAGCAGTATTCTTCCATGGCCACTCCACCAGTTCTTTTCTCCAGGAACCTGTCATGTTTGAGTTCCTGCCCTGGCTTCCTTCAATTACAGTCAACAGTATTAAAGTATAAACCAAGTATACCCTTTCTCCCCAACTTGATATCTGATAATGGTGTTCTCTCATAAAAATCGTAATTCTATCAAGGCTGTGTGTGTATACAGCTTAATCCTTATACTTACTCATGTATAAGTATCTTTTAGTTATAAATTTTCTCCACAGCAAAGAAAACATTTTCAAATAGAACAATATTTAAGATCATGGGGTTTCAGAGACGGCTCAGTGGTTTACAGAACTGATTGAGGTTCCAGAGGACACAGAAGGAAATAATGTTTGTTTCTTTCTCTCCCTTCTCCCTTCCTCCTTCCTTCCCTTCTCCTTTCTCCCTCTGCCATTGAGACAGCATCTCCTGTAGCCTGGGTTTTACTATATGGTTAAGGATTACCTTATTTTTGATTCTGATTTTGTCACATCCACTCTGGAATGGAAAGACCCCAGGCACTATACTCTCCTTGAAAATGTTCTATTTTTTCAAAACTATACTAGAAATAATATTTTCAAAATAATTTAAAATAATTTTGATTTGTATCACTTCTCCCTCGACATTGTGTGATTCATAGTCATCTCTTTTCTGTTCTCCAAATTTTCAACTGTAGCCAGGATTACCATCCTTAGGCAATTGAACAAACAATCCCTTGTATTACATCATAAATCCTGAATGAAAATTACTCAACAATAACCTAATTCCTGCATTAAATAAGAAAGTTAGAGAATGGTCATTTAACTAATGGACCATTTAGCAAATTAGAACAAATTGGCCATTTAGTGAACTAACTGGCAAGAACAAACTTGGATCAATGAAACTTGTTCTGACAATCCTATAAACATAATCTCTTAACACTTAAGTGGAAAAGAATTAATAGAATGAATAGAATTAGCACAAAATACACAGCAAATAAAAAGAATATGGATGATATAAAAACATCTTCACTTAAAACAAAGACCTGTGATGCACAAACCGTATGCCACAAACTAAAATAACTGCAAATATTCTGGAAGTCTCAATCACTGACTTGAGATAAAACTGTCAGAGCTTTCCATAAGATTCTCAAGGCTTAAACAATTCAATGTCTCCAATGAATCTAAAGCACATTTTAGAATACTTCATCCCCTAAATACTACACAGTTAACTTTGCTAAAAATCAAGCCATGAAATAGACCACAAAATAAGGAACGCTGTCTGGGTGGAAAATAATACAATATAATAAGAATACAATTATTTAAAAATTATCATTTATCATCATGTATGCCATGGCAATACCTAAGCATGCATGGACAGCCCATTTATGGCAGTTCTCCAGCTATGCCTATCCTGGACAATCCTAGATGTTTGTGTTATTGTCATACCCAGTGTTCCACAGTCTTCCTTTATACTGTCTATCTAGGATTTTGGGGGCCTTCTTCCTTGTTTTTTTCCATGCACTCCTCTAAGCTCTGTTATCTTTGGTTATTTGCTGTCATTAATTCTCATAACATGGCCAAAATATTTCAAGCACTGTTGCTGCATTCTGTAGTTTACTTTCTTCTGTAGTTGGAGATATTTCTTAATGTTATAATTGCACAGTCTATCTCTTCATGTGACACCAATAATACTTTTGAGACATGCCATCTCAAACTCATTCAGCCGCTGTTCTGAGGAGCATTTCATTGTCCAGATTTTGGAGTTATAAAGAAGGCAGCTGAGAGCAAGTATCTCATATACTTGTAACTTTATTGTCATTATGTCTCTTGCTGACCAAACCTTTCCTAGTGCCTGGAATGCAGCCATCACTATTACTATTTGCCTTTTGATGTCTGAAATACTTCCCTCCTTTGAACTGAGGTTGCCTCCCAGAAAGACAAAGTTGACTCTTTGCTTGAGGTTCTGATTCTTTATTATAGTGTTAAAATCCTTATATGCCCTTCTTAAGTATTGTGTCTCAGTATTCTCAGTGTTTACTTTCTTACCATAGTTTTTACTTACTTGCAACACTCCATGATCCATGGCCTGCAGCTCCTTTGGACTTTCAGCAAGTAGTGCTATATCATCAGCGAAACACAAGTTATTGATTTGCACACCATCTACCTATACACCTATCTCCTCATCCTCCAGGGCTGTTGCTATTATTATTAGTTCTAGGAATGCATTAAAGAGTATCAGGAAAGGACACATCCTTGCAACACTCCTATGACTGTCTTAAACTGATCACTTAGTTCTCTGCAGAAATTGACTAATGCAAAGGTATCTTTATAGGCATTTTTTAGTGTTCTTATTATTTTCTCTAGGTACCTTTAGAACCTTATTGTTTTCCAAATTCTTTTCCTACAAAGACTATTGAATACCTTCCTGAAGTCAATATAACAGACATATAAGTCTTTTTCAAATTCTTTGCATTTTTGTGCCAGTTGCCTCAAAGTGAAGATCTGATCAGTTGTTCTCCTTTTAGCTCTGAATTGGCACTGGACCAGTGCTAGGATTTCTTCTGTTCTGCCCTTAATTCTTTGCAGGATAATGGAGATGAAGATCTCACTGTTATGGCACAACAAACTAATGCCACTATAATTTGAGTAGTTCAGCTTGACCTTATTCTTGAGTATGAAATTGTGACTTAGAGATTTGATTCCATTGGAATCACTTCATGTTCCCAAAGCTCTCTGTAGAGTCTGGGAAGTGCCTCAGTCTCTGAGCCTATTGTAGCTGCCTCCAGTTCCTCCACCATGATATCATCTACTCCTGGGGCCTTCCTGCATTTTATTCTCTTAATAGCTTCATTCTCTTAATAGCTTCTATCTCTCTCCTGTCAATACTTAACATTACCTTATCATCTCTGGTGTTTGAGTGGCTGCCAAAGTGTATCTTATTGCTGTCTATGTTCACAGAATTAGGATCATTGTAAAGGGTGTCAATTTATTGTCTTCATCTTTGCTTCCTTCTTCCTTCTGTCAGGTTGATCATCTCTGTAGTAAGCCATTCTACTGGTGCTGCCCTTTTTACAAAGCCAAACATCTCTTTGGAAGCCTCCTCTATAGCTTTTTTGATTTTCTTCCATATACTTTCGATATTTGTAAAGGGTTGTTTAATAATTTTCCTCATCTTTTTTTTTCCAGTGGGACTTTTATATTCTACCTGTATAGCTGGGTTCATCAGTTGTTTATGATGGATCTTCCAGTTCTTTTTGCTTGGTGTGCCTCTCCTAAGTTTCAGTTGAATGTTGGCCATAAAAAGTTGTTGTTCTAGCCATAAACAAAGGACATTAAGCATATGGTTGACAAGCCTAGAGAAGCCAAATAACAAGGTGAACCAAAAGAAAACCATATAGATCCTCTTGGAAATTGGAAGCAAACAAGATTGCTGGGCAAAAGTTGGGAGCATAGGGGTGGCGGTGAGAGAAGGGGAGGGGGGAGAGAGAAGGGAAAAGGGAAAGACTGGAGAGTGTTTGGGGGAGTGGGGGGTAGAGATGAAGGAAGGGCAGATATAGGAGCAGGGATCTACTCTACATTAAGGGAGCCATTTTAGGGGTGGCAAGAGACTTGGCTTTAGAGGGGATCCCAGGTGTCCATGGGGATGTCCCCCACTAGGTCCTTGGGCAGCAGAGTAGAGGGTGCCTGAACTGGCCTTGCCCCCATCACACTGATGATTATCTCAAATATCACCATAGATG
>LOJH01055850.1:384-10958 GCA_001685095.1 Ellobius talpinus | reverse complement strand
GAAAAGCAGGTCTGCTCACCTCATCACTACAGTTATGTCTGCTTTACTCCCCTAAATGTTATACAGAACATATTTTCATTTAAATACATACACCCTTCTCACTTTTTATATATAATTATTTCCTGTAAAACTTAAACCGCATTGGCTATTTTATTTTTACTATATCACAAACTAAAACTAATTAGAATGTTGGCAATCTGTTATGTACTCTTTTATTGTTCTTTCTGATATTATTTGTTTACTGAAATTTTATGTATTTTACCACCACTTTCCTTGTGCTAAAAGAAATTCCATTCAATATTACTTTTAAATTTATTTTATTTTTTAAAACAGTCTTATTTTACATACCAATCTGAGTACCCTCTCCTACTCTTCTCATCGTTTCCCCAGCTTCCCATCCACTCTTCAGAGAGGTTAAGTCCTCCCATGGGGAGTCAACAATGACTGTCACATCACTTCGGGTAGGGCCAAACCCTTCCGCCATCTAGGCTGGGCAAAGTATCTGGTATCTCTCCATAGGGAATGGGCTCCAAAGAGGCAATTCATGCACCAGGGATAAAAATACTGGTTCCACTGTTAATGGTCCCACAAATTGCCCAAGCCACACAACTCTCATCCACATTCTGAAGAATCCAAAACCCCACCTTCAAGGTGGACCTCAAAGAATGATCATTTTTCCCCAGAAATTATCAACTGTCAAAAGCTCTTCAGTAAGGGGTGGGCATGAGGATTATTATTTCTTTGAGGATGTTTTTAGTTTCCATCTTTCTGTCCTGTAGTCAGGAACTTCTATTTAGAAAGGTTAGTCTTATAGCTACTGCCTTTCAGATTTCTGAGCTGTTTGGTAGTATTTAATATTTTAAATATTGACTTGTTTTCCATTTGTTCAGTTGAACTAAATTCATTTAGACTATTCTCTAGCTCATTAACACTTTAATGAGTTTTGATCACTCTCTTAGCCTTCCTACATTTTTTATGCTTGATGTAATTTAAATTTCTGAATTAATCTTTCAGTTGTCTTTTATAGTTCCTTCATTTCTTTTACTTCTTGTATTCTTAAGTATGACCGTTTATTTTTCAGTTCCTTAAAATGGAATATTTTTGTACCTTTTCTGAAGCCATTTTTTAAAAGTTCTATTTGTTTCTAAAGCATGTATGTCTTGTGTCTGTGGAGGACAGACAAAATTTTGGGGTCTATAGAACTTGAAATATGAATGTCTTTAGGGCACTGTGTGGGTGGTGAAAACTGAGCCTTGGTCCTCAGAAGAACAGTCTCTTAACCACAGAGTCATTTCTTCCGTGCTATGAAAATTTCATATAAAGCTTGATAAGATAATTCTAATATATAATTAATATTTTTGTTGAGATTAACTTACTTTATTTCTCTCAGAAGATTTTTCAATTTACTAGCATGACACTGGGTATTTAGCAATTGAGTCAATCAATCATAAGATAGTCTGTGCTTCTCAGGGTTTGTCTGGCCACCCACTTACCAAGAATATTTTGGCATGTAATTAAGTTATAGTGCTATATATTTCTTCTGTGGAGCCCAAGACCAGCTGATAGATTGGGTTTCTGCTATATACCTCTAAAACTGTGGAATGCTTATGGTTTTGATGTGAATATGTCCTTAATCTGAAGAAGCATCTAGTAAGATATTTTATCCTCACCTAAAGAAAGAGAGGGAATTTGTCCTCATTATCTGGTGTGTTTCCATCAATCATTGGGGTTATCTTAACTAAAACTACTGGATTATCAGATTCTCTGAAATGGAAACAGCATAGAATGTGTGATGTATATTCAAATGATACAATAGATTCACATTAACATGATTTAAATATGCATATATATTTTATTAAGATATATCTGTATTATGTGTGTTACTGTTTTAGAACAACCACCTTATACAGCTTATTGTACTAGGAGTGGTCATATAGAACAGAAATGTAAGAATTTTTCTAGAGGGTTTGCCTATAACTGGATTAATTTGGCTAAAGATATAGTTAGTAAAGAATCTCTTCATGGTGTGGAGAATATGGATAATCCAATGTGAACTATTTAAAGAGTTATGCAAAGATAAATTCATTTGACATTCCTCATTCACTCCTCATGCGGAGTAAGATATCCAGGAAATATTTTAGCATATCTTGAAAAGTAATGAATATAAGCATGCTAGGTGTTTGTTTCTCGTATGTTTGAGTAAAGTAACAAAGGAAAAGGAACCCAGAGATACAATTTCTAAGCACCACATGTACACACAAATCTAAAGGTTTCTAGGTGTGCCCTGAAAGAATCATATTTCCAACAGCTGAAGGGATGAAGTTACTGTTAATAAAAATCCAAGCCCTCATTGTACAGTTAATTGATTTACAACACATATTTAAGGTCTAAACTTGAAGAATGTCAGAAGGCAAATTTAGGGTACTGATTGGGAATCAGTGGCATCCTGTAACTTGGGATGGCGATGTGTTGGATGAATATCTTGAGGCTGAGGGCATTGAACAACCAGATTCTGATAGATTTACTTTGCCTATGATAGTAACCTCCCTGACCTCAGTGAAGGATGCATCTCTCCTACAAACTGTTGCATCATTTCCCTTCCCTGCCTGAGGAAATTAATTCTGCATTGTCCTAAAATAATCAAAAACTCTCCTTAAAGGAAATGTTAAATAAATTGTTGATGTCCCTCAGAGTCCACCTTTATCTCTTGGTCTATATCCCAGATCAAGTGTAAGCAAACCCTGAGGGATGAGGTGCATGTGAGTTGACTCTTGAGGAGTTGTAGCACACATCTAAGGATTCTTGAACTTTCTATTATACAGTAGAAGCTGGGTAAACATGTATGGAGAGTTATTTTAAGAACACGAGATACTGATAAATTGAAACAAAACTATATCAAGCTTAAATAATTTATATAAGTCCATTGAACAGAGACTTGGAATTTTAATGTTGCAGCAAACACCATTTTAAAAGGTACAAATAATCTATTTGATTAGCAAACACCATTTAAAAAGATACTAATAATCTATTTGATTTGCTGAACTGTGTGGACAAAATGGTCTACTGTACATGAGCTGGAGATTTTTGGCTTAGAGTTGAAGGGATTAAGAGTCTAAGTAAATTGAAATGTTAGAGCTTATTTTCTGTGCAAATTCCATTACTCCACAAGGACAGGGTTGAGAGTATATGCTAACTAATAAAACAATAAGAAACAGATTTGTGTGAGCAGCACCAGAATGCTTACAAAGTTCTATAATTGTTCACTTCTGTTTTTAACACCTGACAATAGGATCCACAACTGCTCCATTACAGAATTTGAATGCAATGGATCTAATTGGGTCTTTTACTAGAGGGAGCTTAATGGCAGCACTGAGTCACCAAAGGCAAGGAGAGTGTACTTACTTGAATAAATAGTATAGGCAAACTAATGGCTCCAATATTCATGTATTAATTTGATGTTTAATAATTGATTATAGTATTCACAGAGATGAACTAGATAATGTGATGATTAGTTTTTTGTCAATTTGACAGAAGCTAGTGTCAGTTTGAGAGAGAAAACCTCAATTAAGAAAATACTCCACCCAACTGACCTTCTATTACGGCCTTTCTAACAGAAACATACATTTCTTTGATTGATGATCAGTGTGAGAGGGTCCAGCTCACTTTCAGTGGTGTCTCCCTGAGCTGGTATTCCTGGGTGCTGTTAGAAAGCAGGCTGAACAAGCCAAGAGGAATAATTCAGTAAGTTGAATTCTTCCATGGCCTCTGCATTACTTGCTACAAAGTTCCTGTCTTGAGTTTCCTCCCCAAACTCTCTGGATGATGGACTAAAAATTGTACTAAAAATTGTAAGATGAACTAAACCATTTCCTTCCCTGTCTGGCCTTTATTACCATAATATATATCTAAAGACAAATAGGAGGCCAATTAAGTTTTATCTCTTTTTTATCAGATACATCTAGAGCAAATGAACAAAGGGTTACCTTCAATAACAGTAACAAAAACAAAACCCTTCAAAGTAATTTCTAGATTTCAGCTAGTTACAAACACACAATACCTTGAATTTCCTTTAAGGGAAAACCATGTTCTTGATAGAATGACCATGCTAAAATAGCAAATATTTTATTATTAACATTTACCCATACTTTCCTACAGAGACATATGGCTTTGGCTAGGGTAATTATTTATTGTGAAAAAGAAAAAATCATTTACAGAAAACCTCAAAACAGTAAAAGTAGTTCTTTAGTGAAAATACAGATTGAAGGAGATCAAGTAATCAATGGAATTTTAGCCCCTATCCAGCCTATAGTAGATTCCCCAAATCATCCCATAGTTATTTCTCCATATCTAGAATGCATAAGTGGGAGACATACCTGAGAATGAGTAGAACATCCACATTTTATTTCTGACTTATAAAGGAGTGTTAAGATTGATAAGGCTAAATAAAAATGATCCAAAATATATCTTCCAGGGTTAATGGTGAAAGAAGAATTACTACATCCAGGAAAGGATTACAGAAATTAGTACTGTCATCAATGAGTTGTAAAGTAGATTGTTTCTAACACATATAATTATCTCTTTCATAATTGACCTGGAAAGAAGACAGATGATCATGGAAAGTGACAGTTGATTATCACAATATTAATCAAGAGGTGACTCCAGTTGCAGTTGCTTTGAAAGATATGATTTATTTCTGTTAACACACTGTTACAACTTCTGGTACCTGGTAAGTAGATATTTATCTTGTCATGGTTATTTGGCTGTAACTCTACATAAAAACAATTTTACCTTAGCTAGAAAGGCTCAGAGTAAAACTTTAGTTTTCTACTGCAAGGGTATATTATGTCTCTAGCCCCATGTTACAACTTACTACACAAGGATATTGATCACCTGTCTCTATGTTAATGTAGAACACTAAACATATAATGTATAATATGGTGATCAGACCTAGTGAGCAAGGGATACAAAAAACTCTGAAAAATTAAAATGACTGTTAAGACTGAGAAGTTTTCATTTGAATGGTTGGATAAAGAGATTGTTTAGTTCACAGTAATGAAGTCATAAGAAAGAATAATTAAGGTGAGGTGCTATCACGGTGGTGAAACCTTGAATGATTCTTGTTGTACGAGTCAGAATTCTCTAGAGGAGCAGAATCTATAGTGTATAATATGAAGGGGGTTACTAGATTGGTTTTTAGAGTATGGACATGTGGTCCAACAATGGCAATTTGTAGACTAAGAGGCTAGCCCTTGGTAGCTGCTCAGCCACCAGTCGGTATACCTCCCAAGTTTCAGTCTTTTGCTGAATACATGCTGAGTACCTGGAGAAGTACTATTCCTCAACTTCTGTTGGAAAGTTGAAGAGGATGGATTCATATATCAGTGAAAAATAGCAAACTCAGTATACAGAGACAGTGTAGAAGTCCTAATCAGTAAGGGATAAAGATATCAGGCAGAAAGCAATGCTACTGTCTTCTCAGACTTCCTTTTATTTGGCCTGGTGCCGGAAGGGGCTTTCCATTCTAGGGGAGAATCTTCCTTAGTTAGTTAACTATTCTAGAAAATACCCTCACAGATTTGCCCATTGACATGTTTCTTAGTTGATTTCAGATCCAGGCACACCAATGTACATGATTACCTATCAAATATTATCTATTTAAGGCTACTTGTGATGTGACACTTGATCACATCTCTTTATGACATACTTAATTTCCAAGTGAAAACAATGGATAATAGCTAGTTATTCTACTTAACAGAGTGTAACTATGTCACACACAACCAAAATACATGATCCTTTCTCTAGAACAAATATAGAAGTTTCTTGAAGTGAGTTTAATCTTTTATCTCATAATATAAAGATGATGATGTAGATTTACAACACTCAGTAGATATTATCATATATGATGAAGAAAGAGGTTTCTATATAAAACATATTCTTTATAAAATAGATAGGAAACACTCATGATATTATGACTCCTTATGTAACTGGTCATGTAGCCTTAACTGATTGATGTTATAACTATCTTCTGTTACTCATTCTGTGCTCCCTTACCTTTCGGCAAATAACTTGTCAGGTATCCTTGCCATCTGTCCCATGAAGAGGCTAAGAACAACTTGAGTTGTTCGGTCTATTGAGCTGGATGTCTCAGTTATCACACTCTGGTGATGAATAACAGTAGGATTCCTGGTCTTCCCTTTATGTTGGGTGAAGAACCTGGAATCTGATGGCAGTGGAAGATGGCAGCAGTAGCAACAACAGAAGGAGCAGCAGAGACAGACATAAAAAAAACACCCAGAGATGAATTTACACAGGCAAGCAACCCTGAAGATTCCTTGGACATCTTTGTATCTGGGCTGCCTACTGGGAAATTGCCACCTGCTCCGTAGTAAGACATTATCCCCATTGTTCCCCTAAATCCCTCAGAGAACCACTAATATAACTTAGATGACTCAATTCCCCAAATATCCTTTGAATTTCTTGTGGTCCTTGAGTTGATCCTTGCACTCTGATTCCTTCATTGTGTTGTGAAAAGTTCTCTCCTTTGGAAACCAGAGGATAAAGGAATAATCCACTCTTATTTTATTTTACTTTTGAGATAGTAATTTCATCACAACATTTCTCATTTCATTTTCTTCCCTCAATAACTTTCCTTATACCCATCTGCTCTCTCCTTCAAATTCATGGTCTATTTTTTCATCAATTGCTATTGAATGCATGTATATTTGTATAAGAAAACACACACACATGTATTCCAAGCATAACTTGTTAAGTCCATATAATGTTACTTTTATGTATGCTTTCTGGACTGTCTATTTGGTACGGGACAATCAATTGATGTGCTCTTCCTTCGGGAATGTCACCTCACCTGCTCCCAGGTTTACTTAATTACCTATAATTCTTTTTATTTGTTTTGGATTGAGGCCCCATTAGCATTTTCTACTCATAGAGATTGCAAGTCTACTTTATGCCATAAAAATCTGAAAACCATGAGTAATATTTCCTCTGAATTGTGTTTAACAGTCGTACTGAGATTTCTTTATAATGATAATAGTCATGCAAGCTCTGCCTAGTATCCATGCAGCTGATTATCAGCCTTAACGGTGTGTATTCTTGGAATGTAATCTCCACGTTTTCAATATTTACTATTACTGGACTTAAACTGATTAGTTATCTCCATTTTTCTCATTTTTCCAGTTGGTGTCAATTTTATCCTATATTTTAGTAATGCTGAGGAATAAACCCAGGTCCTCATGAGCATTAGGTATGTAGTCCACCACTGACCCACATCACAATCCAAGCTTTAAAATTTATATAATAATTCACAAAAAATATGATTTGAGTAGAAATTTTTATTTAGTGTGCTCTTATACACAATGGATATAATTTATGACTGCAATATTTTTTACTAAAACCAAGACAATTTTTTTTTAAAAATCTCATTTATAAGAATTGCAATATGCCTTGTACTTTGACAAATAATGCTTTCATCTCTGGAATACCAAAGTGAAAACTTGTCTCCAAATGAAAAATTTTAAAATTAAGAGAGCAGAAATTCAACATTATGCTTTAAACTGAATCAATTGAAGATGATGTCATATGTAGATTTTATTTTGAGTCAACATTTAATTTATTACTGTATATAAATTATTTTCCTGCTATTGTTACTTACAAAGACTTAAAAATGATTTACAAATCCAGGAAATACTGATAATCAAGCAAATCTACTTGAATTCAAATTGAATGACAGGAAAATATAGGTGAGTCTTTCCGTAATTCCTTATGTTTCATAATTGTTGTTGCTACTAAATGTGAAAAAGCCTTCCAAAATCAAAACTATTTTGACAAACATAGAAAGAGATAAAATTTCTTTACAAATTTTATCATTTGATTAATTTCAATATTTATCTTAACCTATGCATAAAAGGCTTTCATTTTTAATATAAGATGCCATATACATGTAAACTATAAATTTTGACCCTATACTCTAAGTATTTGAAAAAATATTAAATAAATTAATTCTGAACAGATCACTGGGTCTAAAAACAGCTTATAATGTACTCAGTATCAAAGAATGAGCCTCCAAAACCAAAGCTCTCCCATCTTGTGAAGCTTCACTGGGTATCCCCAGATTAGGTTCATATTCTCATAGAAGTCTATTGTATTATCCATAGAACGTCTTTCATAGTCTGTCACTATTTTGATTTTTTAATGTTTTTGAAATACATCAATTCATAGAGAAAAATCTAAATACTTTAAATAGCATGAAATTCATTTTCTTCAGGACTGAACAAATTAAAATTGGTGGAAGTACTTTTTTTCTAAGTTTCTAAAAATCATTTCATTAAAATTCTAAAACTAACAAATAGGTTTTCTTTATACAAATGTAAGAGTTTTGCAAATCTCAGGGTGAACAAATTTCAAGAAAAACTGTATTGATATTTTTATAACCACCAAACATTTCACTTTAAAGTTAACTTTACTATAAACCACCAGCTTAACTCGAGATTTTATCAGATTGTTTTCTAAAATATAAAATTTCACTTGATGTAAAACATACATACTTATGCAAATTATGGGCATCTCTGGTGACTCAAATGTTTTATATCATGTCAAAAACACTAAACATGTTGTTATGAACTACTGAGCACATAGATTGAGTGTAATTGTGTTTTATTTTATTTTAATATGCAAATTGATATTTATATAATAGCCAGTTCTGTGACACTTCCTCCCTCCCCTCTCATGAATAAATGTGACACTGATTTTTATAGTGGCTAAACAGTTTTTTACTTCCATGAGCAATGATGAATGTTCTCCCTACTCTACATTCTTACCAGCATGAGAAGTAATTTGTTTTATGTTCTATCTTGGCCATTCTAGCTGTGTAAGGTAAAATCTCAAAGTAATTTTGATTTACATTTCCCCCTAATGATTAATAATATTGAATATTTAGATGTTTCTAAACCTTTAGTGATTCATTTTTTGAATCTTTGTTTACATCTGCATCCCATTTTTAAATTAGGCTATTTGTTTTCATGATGATCCGTGCTTTGTGCTATATATATATATCACATACACATACACATATATATACATATATATATATATATAATTTTAGCCATCTATCAGATGAATAGTTGGTAAAGATCTTACCTCAATCTGTACGCCACTGCTTTGTCTGAAGGATTGGTGTTGTTTGTCATACAGAAGGTTTCCATTTTTTTGGAATAGAATTGGATATTTATTACTTAAAGGGGTGAAGGAGAGAGAGAGAGGGAGAGAGGGAGAAAGAGAAGGAAAGAAGAGAGAGCGGTTTCCATTTTTTGAAGTCTCATTTATTAATTGTTGTTTGTAAAGTCTGTGTTGCTGGTGTTTTGTTCAGAAAGTCTTTTGCTGTGCCAATGAGTTTAAGAATAGTCCTCACTGCCTCTTCCATCTGGCACAGTGTGTCCCATTTATTGTTGAAGTGCTTGATCAATTTGGAGTTAAGTTTTGTGCAGGGTTATAAGCATATGCTTGAATTTTTCTATATGTAGCTCCCAAAATGTGTTTATGACTTTTTATTAAAGATCAGGTGTTCATAGTTATATAGAATTATGTCTGGATACTCAGTTTTATTCCACTGAGCAACATGTCTGTTTTTATTCCAATAGCCGGCACTTTTATTTTATAGCTCTGTAGTATAATTTTAGGTCAGGGTTGATGATATATCCAAAAATTATTTTACTATTATGGATTTTGTAAACAAACCTGGGCTTTTGTATTTCTATATAGAACGGTAAATTATCCTGTCAAATTCTGTGAGAAATTGTGATAGAATTGTGGTGCTTTGGGGAATCTGTAGGTTGCTTGTGGGAAGATGAACATTTTTACTCAATTAATTCTAGTGATTGACTCACATTGGTTATTGCTCCAGCTTCTGATATCTTCTTCACTGTTTAATCATTTTTTTGACTAGAGTTACCTCAGGTATTTTATATTTTGGGGCTATTGTTTCTCTAATCCTTTCTCTATCTGTTGATCATTTATATATAAAAGGTGGTTGAATTTTGTGGGTTAGTGCTGTAGGAATCCCTATAGCCAGTAGTAACAAAGTTGCTCACCCACTTGGGCATGACCTCTTATACTATATATGCTGATGTAAAGCTTAAGTCCTGGTTCCACACATCCCTGACCCGCCCAAGCCTGCCCTATTGTCTGCAAGGTCCTTGGCCCAGGAACAAGAGTCTTGTCCCTCAGACCAGTGAGTGGGTGCCATCCCGGGGCTGGGCGGAACATCAGGGAAAGGAATGCTGGGCCCCCTCAGCTCCTGCTGCAGGGGCTTTATTCCACACATCCCTGACCCCCCCAAGCCTGCCCTATTGTCTGTGAGGTCCTTGGCCCAGGAACAGCTCCTGCTCCTGCTCTAAGGCTACCCACCCAGAGGGGTGAGTGTTCACCGGCCTGGCCAGAGGGGAGGGCAAGGCATCTCCAGCTCTTGCTGCAGGGGCTTCTTGGCTCTGCACAACACTCCCCTCCCTCCCAAGTTTGCCCTTTTGTCTGCGGGGTCTTCGACCTCCAAGAGTCCTGTCCCT
>LOJH01055847.1:0-11801 GCA_001685095.1 Ellobius talpinus | reverse complement strand
TCTTGATTAAGGTATTGTGTTTATGCAGCTCACTTAAAAATGTAATGTATAATTAAGAAATATAGGTTATTATATATTATTTATAATAGTCAAGCTTCCAGTAATCTTAGGTTTTCTAGATATACAGAGATATGTTTCAGATGAATAGTTATTTTTCAAATCTTTAAAAGACCTACAAAACATGGGCATTTAAAACGTTTTAAGAACTTAAGACTTTTCTTGACAATGAGAACCATCTGCTCCTGGCCGTACCTATCTACTTCAAGAGGATGACGGGTATCAAAGAGGCTCCTTATGGAGTTTGTTAGCCATTTGGGCAAGAAACTGCTCATGCCTGGACTGCTTGATGCTATGTTGTATAAACTGAATATATAGGACCCACAGAAAATGACTGCTAAAGTTGCCAAAGAAGGTGAGACAGTCCTTCAGGGTTTCTGCTTCATGAAAGAGTCTGCAAAACATTCTGCAGCACACACAAAAAAGTGACTGACAAACTGCCAATATAGGTGAAATTGTCCTTGGAATTTCCTGCTTCATGGAAAAGTCTGTTGGATACTATGGGCCTGTAGGCAGAAGATGGGTGCACCAATGTTACAAAAGAACTTTGGATGACTGTCGAGGCAGCGTGATGTCTGTCAATTCTAGAGTATTGGAAGTTGCTTACAATGCACTTCCTGTTAACTTAGGTAATATTATATCCTTCTGTAGTCTTTGATGGAGTTGAAGAATAGATAGTTACTTTCCTTAGTTATGATAAAAGATAAAGTGGGTATAAATACTGTAACTATAATTCTTGCTTGATAAATGTTTTGTTGTATGTAAAATTGCTGTTAAACTTAAAATCTTCCTTTTTATTTAGACAGAAAAGGAGATGTGATGTGGGATTCCCCTCTGTGTGTGGATACCATTGGTTAATAAAGTATCTTCTTTAGGCCTATTGCAGCACAGAGTTGAGTAAGGCTGTAATTCCAAGCAGATAGAGGAGGACAGAGTGGGTAGAATCAGTGAGACACCATCTAGCAACTGGTAGAGACAGACACAGAAACCTTGCTGGTAGGCCACAATCTCATGGTGATGCACAAATTAATAGAGATGGATTGATTTAAGATGTAAGAGTTAACTAGAAATACACATAAGCTAATAGGCCAAGCAGTGATTTAATTAATACAGTTTCTGTGTAAATATTTTGGGTTCGAGTGGCCAGGAAATGAATGAGCAGCCTCCGCCTACAGAACTACATAAATTTTTGTAGTTCTTATGCAACAGCAATGCATATCTATGACAATATAGGATGTACATCACCTCTGCTTCAACCAGTATTTCAAACAAAAGGAGCATTCCTTTAAATGAAGACTTCCTAAAACCTAAGCTAATTATGTTTAACTGCATACTCCTTTAAAGTATTAATTCTTTGATTCTATAAAGCAGGAGAAGTATTTAAACAAAGCATTCTTGTCACATAATTTCTCAATTAACAGATGGATACTAAGTTATTTATTAGTAACACTTAGTAGTATACAATATTCTGAAAAGACATCACTGTGGATCATTTACTCAGAGGGGCATCCAGTGTGTAATTATAAGGAAAATAAATTCAATTTTAAAAGTAAAGATAAACCAAAAGTCTAAAAATTTAAAACACAGCAAGAACATTCTTGGAATATTGTATTCTAACTTGAACTATCTATCTGGGTATAGCAAGAGATGGGAGCAAAATGCCCCCTCACTTAGAAAGAGAATGCACAAATGGTACCTTTAAAACTAGAGTCATTGTTATTTATTAAGGACAATTAATAAGGGGATTGGCAAACTATCTCATAGCTACCTTGGCTGGCTGGACTCTGGTGGGATTTGATAACATTGCTACAGAAATGCAAACACGGAAGGCTACCCTGTACTTATAAAAAGTTTACTATGAACTGTTCTAATGAAAAAGTCAACAGTGTCAATCAAGTTAGGAAATTGAGAGAATAATAATAGAAAAGCACATAGATAAAGAAAACATCTCAAGCAGGGCTTCTATGCCCACCCTGATATGTTTGTACATTTATAAAAGGCTACGAAAGTTAAAGAGCACACAACAGCTGTGTAGGTGCTAAACTCAGTACTCAGGTAGAAGAAGTATTTTAACCTATCATTTTGGGATTTTTCTACTTGCTTAGTTTTTTCTTATATAGATGCAACATTTTTTGACTTGGTGTAAATAGTATTGTAATCCTTTATAGTTTAACTTGAGACAAGACTGACCCTAATTTCCCATAGTTAGCTAAGTTATCCAAGGGTTGTCCAAATAAATAACTTTTGACTTGCCTTCAATAGCTTAAGGGCAACACTTAGAAATTCATGATGACTAAGGGTTAAGAAGACTCTCCACATTCACAATGAGAACTTGACTGTAGACATAGCTAATTGAGAAATAGTATTCAGCCCTAAATAACAGCAAATCATCTTGCAGCGAAATAACATTAGCATCCTAAACGGGAGAGGCATACTGCTTAGATCTAAGTTATTTTTATGCATGTTAGGATTCCTTTCCATTAGACAGTGAATATTGGATTCTCTTTTCAAACAACAAAAAGAAATAAGAAACAAAGCTTATGATATTTCTAAATGTCACAGTCAAAAGACTGTCAAATGTGTTTCAGCCTTGTTTTAGTGGATATTTGTAATTCAAACACAAAGGACACACTGAATTCCTCTCCAAAAGATTTTTCCCTTGGCAAAGTTTAGAATTTTGAAAATAGTCTTTTAATATCTGAGCCCACACCCTCCTACAGCCACAGCACCCAACAGCAGTGTGATGTATTACTCCCTTATGGGAAAAGACATGCTTGAAGCTGAACTGTAATTTGGCACACTACACTTCCGCACTAATGTAATGTGACAATGTTATTATGTTTGCTATTTTCTGTGTGATCATAGCCATATTCATCTCCTCCAACCTGACATTAAATTAGATAATATGGTTCTAATCTGTACCACAGGGTGAAAGCAGAAAAGGATAGCACACTGGTTTCATGATGGTGGGTATGTAGGACCATGTAAGTAGGCAGTAGATAGATGTTTCAAAATGAAAGAAAACTCCCAACACAGACTTAAAACATACTGAACACCTGGTAAATAGTTAAAGGGAAAGGTAACATCTATCTGCTGCTTAAAATAATGGGAGGTGGTGCAACATACGATTTCCTTTCCACTTCAAACAAGGAAATGGCAATGCCCAGGCGAGGACAGCAAATTTGTTTCCAAGGCATGGAACAGTTTAGACACAGACTGTACGGGAAACTACATTTTTGCAGGAAGATAATGTGAGAGGGATGCATTTCAGGTGGGATAAGAGCATTCAGCGGGGTGGAGAAATTAACCTGTGACACGGGAAAAAGTTGGAAAACGCAATGTGGAGGATTCCATGAGTAAGTCATCTGGCAGTCACAGCATATGCAGCGTGTTCTGCAATATCTAAGTGTGGAAATGAAGGCCACTGTCAGACAAGGGGACGTATTAACTCCAGACTAATAAATCTAGCATAGTAGACACACTAGAAATCTTTTCACAGCTTCTTATATTCGCTTACCATTGCCTTAGTAAGCCTCTCTTATTACCAGTTATCTACAACATACTGTACAAACCTCAGATATATGATCCAAAAATACAGGAAATTTTAAAACACAAAATAATATTGTGTTTAATAGGAAAATAATATATACCCTTTTAGAGAGATAAGCCAAGCATAAACTCTATGGTAGATAGTAATGGCTAATACAATAGTGCAGAATCCTATAGGAATTCAGAGAGGTAAAGAGACTGCCTCTGATTGGAAGAATCAGTCAGGAGATGTTGGTGACATTTAGATAAGGAAGGATAAAAGTAGGAGAGAAACAAAATGGATTTGGAATAAGGAGGGATGGGAAGTGAACAGCTGTGAAAATATTACTATAATAAGCCAGAAAAAAATGATGGTTCAAGGACCTGGAATTCGATCCGGTATAGAAGAAGACTGTGATGCATGACACCACACCCAGACACAGCCTACAATTGTTTGTTAATGAGTCCATCTCTAGAATGGCAATTCTCCAAGGATAAAGGGATTTGCTTAAAAACATACACACATATTTTTAAAAATAACCTCCGGCATCACTTTACAAAGATGCCTGTGTTTATGAAAGATTCCTTTCAATTCAATTAATTAGTATGATCTATCCAAGATTTTACATGCAAGTTATAACATATTCCCATCATCACACTGGTAATCATATCTCCAGGATAACATAAATAAAAATGTCTAGTTACGCAAACCCACTCTATAAACCGTATCAGATAGATGACACTTAGAAGTTCTGCTGGGGGAGGGGTCTTCTTCCATGCACTGTGTTCTTTTTCTATATTGAAATGTATTGAAATGTTTATGCTTTTTTCCATTTTCTTGTCTTTTTTTTAAATCTGTTATGATTTGGGAGTTGCCGTCAGAGTTTGTGGACTGGTAACTGAGATAGGGTGAAACAACAGGAAGAAATGTTCTCAGTGGCTCTAGACTTCTTGTTTGCTACTTGTTTTTAACTTTAAAATCAACCTCAACAGAGGAAGGGCGCTTGCTAAAATCTAGGAAATAACATTACTACTACTTGTGTTTTTTGTAGGAAAACAAAACAATAGAGAGATCAAGAGACAGGATGTATGTAAAAGGTGAGAATATGTGTCGAGAGGCTTCAGTTCTCATCTTTAACAGGTAGGTTTTCAAAGTAAAAATTACCATTGTTTTATATAAATTATAACTGCCTGAATATAAAATGTACCTTGAAATAGTAGTCTTTATCTACAAATCCTCATCACAGGAAAACACCAATGTTCAAACCATGGGAACATTTCTCATTTCCATTAAACCTAGTATGAGGTAATGGTTTAATTAAAATGCATGTATTCTGAGAGCTCTCAAACAAAATTTAGTGCTGATTTGTGCAAGAGGCATATCAGGAGACATATTTATTGAGTGACATTTACCCATTTACAGGGAAATAACAACTAGACTTATCATTGCCAACCCTACAACTGTCCCCCTGGAGCACCATTTAAATAGTTTCTGCAAAAGCTCCCTGGAAGACAGCCTGATATGGAAGGTCAGATTCTGACGTTCCTTAGGAAAAGCCTAACAAACACGTACAGAAAATTGCACTCTTCATATTAACTGGTGTACGGGACACATAGTCTGACACAACCAAATGACAACTGTTTTGTAAAACATGAGAAATAGCTTAGCAGAGTTTGGCAGAGAATGTTCTTGAGCAAAATGAAAAATATTTTCATACCATAAAGCCCTCTAAACTACCACATGTAGTCATACATCTGTCAAGATTGAATTCAGCGCGAACAATTTGCAATAATAAAATCATAACAAATTCTCAGTCTTCTGGTAGTCCTTGAAAAGAGGTTTATGTCATTATTGAATGAGAGCAAACGCAGGCAGTCATTGGTCTACAGATAAGCAAGCACATATTAACCACACGTTTGTGAGAGTTCTTTAAAAGTCTTCGTCTTCTTTTTGTATATGTAAGCATGCACTTACTCTCTGTATGAGGTTATGCATATAATTCACAGGGGACTGTTGTTCTTAAGAGTAATTTTACATATAGATACAAGGTGTATGTAAATGGATGATGGTTTGAATGTATTTTTACTGCTACAAGCTACAATATACTAGGGGAAAGGATCCCATAAAAGCAGATATCAGATGTTTCTGCATTCATGGTAGTTGCTTTAAAAATAATTTTTCTTCTATTATTTGAATTTTCATTATATTTTGATCATGTCTATACCCACTACATCTGATTAGCTGCCTCCAGGATCTCTAGTCCATCTTTCTCTCAGTCTCATGCCTTACTATGATTAACCTTATTAGTCCAGTTCAAATGAATATAAACATAGGTGTAGGATTTTTTTTAAGTAAGTTGTCTTTTTACATTAATTTTTCTCACACCATTGTCCTGTCTTACCCCTCTTCTTATTCTGTTGAAACTCTTTCCAATTTCTTTTCAACAAGTGTCTTTCCTACTTTATGTGTGAACAGGGCTGTCTGCACAGGCATGGGAGGATGTTATTTACTGGAGCATAGGTGACTTGTCTTAGGCTATACACTGAAGATATGTGACAACTTCTTCCCTTGGCTACCACTAATTTATAGAAGTTGTTATTATTTTTGGTTTATGCTTCCTAAAATTGATATTTTGGGCAGAAACCAAAGACAGCCAGTGAACTGTACTATATTTGTAGTTAGCAAGCATTCAACTCCATGACTTACTTTAGTTTGATTCTACTTTTGATATTGTGATTCACATATCTGCTGACAAAAATTAAACAACAACAACAAAATCAAAACTCTGAGCTCTCCTTAAATCAAAAGTCAAATTTAGTCTCTTTGTATAGCCCAAACCTTCTACTGTCGCATCCCTTCCCCATTCTACTAGAGCTTTGACATCCATGCTGCAGCATTTACAACACAAGGCATGTGGTCTAACGCCAAACATGAAGCTGCATTGTCAATACCCTGTATAGACAGTGAAAGATGTTTTTTATTGTTTTGATGAAGTCCTGTGAAGCAAGTTCTATCTGAAAGTTCAGGAACAAAACTTCTGTTGGCCAGCTAACTCTGCCTCAAAATTGTCACTGCTCTGATACTGACCCTGGGAGAGGACTGTGATACAACATGAGGGCCCTATCATGCTCACATTGTGAGATTAAAGTGGAGAATTCAAGTGTATAAAAGACAAGAACGAGGGGCTGGGAGATNGTTCAATTCCCAGCAACCACATGGTGGCTCACAACCATCTATAGTGGGATCTGAAGCCCTCTTCTGGCCTGCAGGTGTACATGCAGAGCCTTCATACGTGAAATATAAATAAAGAAACTTTTAAAAAAATACAAGAAAGAAGTCTTGGAAAACATGATTAAACATAGTGTTTTTAAAGTGAACCGTGAAGAACGAACTTACTAAAGAAGAGGAAGTAAGATAGAGAGATGAAACTTCGAACCACACACAGAAACCAAGGACCTCAAGATATGACTTAGCAAATTCAAAAACTACATAGTACAAAGTGAAACAAGGTTTCAAAATTTTGAAAAGAATCCCACATATTGGAAATTAGCAATGTTCTTTCCCATACGATGGCTATAATTAACCATGAAAGAAAATTGCAACATTTGAAAATCAATCGCCACCATTAAAGCATTTAGCTATTTACAACCCTGAAAAAATGTTATTTTAAAATGGGCTTTTATTTATTTATTTATTTATAGAAAAAAAAACCCTGAGTACCATATCTATGATGGTCTTATTACAGATGCTATGAGAACTTATAATTTTAGCCATTGTGCAGCAGCAGTAGCTGGAGACAGTGACGTGTCTGTCCTCAGTTGGACAGGTACTTACGGTCGTTGCAGAGTGGCCCACTGAAGGAAGTCATGCTGCAGTCACAGCTGAAGCCGTCCCATTGCTGCAAGCAGACTCCTTGATTTGAACATGAGTCCTCTTGGCAGGTTGTGCTGGGCCCTGCAAAACATGCCAAAAGAAACTTGGGTTCTTTTAAAAAATCCAGAATGTTCTTCACTTGAGCTAGATCACATATAGTAGTTGCCAACACCTTAAATCACATGTCCAAGCTAGCTTTGAAAGTTGACGCACCTGAGCTAGAAACTGAGATGTTTAACCTGAAGGCCTTCTTAAGCTTCAAGTACAAGACAAATACATCATAATTATACCTAAGCCAACAAATAGTAAAAGGAAGTATGGAGCTTCTGAAATGGTCATGGTGGTAGCAGGTAATCTTATTCCATCATTAATCATTGTCTGTCACCAGTAAGATATTAGAAAATGAATGGATCTCCTTAACTTCGTAGCAATGAATAGAGATGCCATGACAAATGGATATTGTAAAATCATGAAATTGAGATAAAGACTGGCAAAAAAATAATCAAGCAGACTTATGGAAAAGTGCCCTATGAGATCCAGTCGCTCCCACGCATACAGTCTGTCTAAGGTCGGGATTATTCAGTGCTCTGAGGAGGTATGTTGGCAAGTATCAGTTCACATGCGCTGACAATAGCATGCAGTTAACATAAAATGAAAACGATGTAACGGCATGCCCCTGCTGAACACACAGAAAAGGAAGGCTACTCTTTCTATAGAATTACCACTACAACACTGAATAACGAAGAACGGAAAAATGTGATCGCAGCACTAAAGGCAGCAACTGGACGAACATGGCCAAGACTGAAAGCCTGATACAAACTACACTACAAAACGAGGTTTCTTCCACAACATCCAAAACAACGTCCAAAGGAAAGGGGGAATTAAATCTGAATCCAAATAACAGTTACTGAAAATGTAAAAATAAAAACAAACAAACAAAAAACTGTTATTTTAGGGTTTCCACTGTGTAGGGTGGGTTTCAGTCTTGTTTTATACACACAGGGCTATCTACCTTGCAAGTCAGCTTTCATCAATGCAACTTTGTCAGCAAAATTAAAAAAAAGCAAAATATATTAAATGTTAGTAAGCAATATGGAAATGGGGCAAACAGAATGTTCAGATTCAAAAAAAGCATGCTGCTATAAAGAGAAAAATGCTATGTATAGCAAACAAATTAATATCAACAGCCATAAATCTTAAGAGAAGCCAAAAAATGAGAAAGCAGTATAATTTTTTATACATTTACACTATCTGTGTGTATATACATATAATGGTTTGTCTAGTCAATAACACAATGAGGGAAACTTAAAGAGCTCTTGTACTTCCTCTTTTGCTGTATAGATAGGATGGGTTCCTTCAGCACCTTGCTTACTGGAACATGCAGTGCGCTGTTTTGTGTAGAGACTATGGTACACAACAGAGACTGCGGTCCCTACAGAGAAAGTGCCTCTCCGGTGTGCTTCTCCCTCTCAGTTTGTGAAGCCTTTCACTTACAAATATGACTTGAGACTCGATGTATTATCTGCCCTTAGTTCTGCTTTGCTGCGATGACAGGGCACCAAGCAGAATACATCATTTGAAGTAGTTTAAGGAAGTCATGAAGACATAGAAACAACCTGCAATATAATTCTCCTTAGAGGACATGCCTTTACAAGTTCTCAGGATGTTATACTCATTCTCACTCTTAAAAAACTGGGTGTATATGATTTATATATTTCAAAGTGTACTTAGTGTTGCCTATACCGTCATAACTGTTCTTAGTTCTAATAAACTGCCATGTGAATAATTATTACAGAAAACCCCAGGAAAAAGAATTTACAAAACAGTAGAAGGGAACACAATAAGCACAATTTGTTTAAAAGCTATAGACAATAACTTAGGAATCATTTCTGGCAATAATAATTACATGTTTTCTACAAAATGTGAAAATATTCTCTAATGCCATTCGATGCTAGTGATGGCCATTGAGATCATTGCTTCAGTGAATGAATATATTTTTTTCTGTAATTATAAACCATGGTCTTATAAAACAAAGTTTATCATGTAAATATATTTATGTGATAACTTTTCCAGTAAAGGCATTATTCACAGGAAATTATTAAAGTAAGCCTAACTTACATGCATTTTTACAAATGCAGGATCTATAATATAAATTGCAGTTATATAATAATGATTAGTAACATCAAATAATGATTAAAACACCAATAGCATTATAAATAATGTTGGAAATAATAATAATCTACCAAGAGTACTGAGTAGATGTATTTTTTTCAGCTTAACCATGCATTACTAATCTATTCAGCATTGTGTTCCAAACATATTTAGTAGTTTTGGCCCAAAGGCAGAATTAGGATCAAGAACTGAGGAGCACCAGTGCTCCCACTCCAACACAAATCATTAGTCACACAACCACTCAGCCCACTAAACTCTAAGTGTGCTAACAATGGATCTGGCTAAGCTGTAGAGAACTACTTTTTTTATTTTTCTAATTTCCCATTATCTCCACAGTTTTTTTTTTTTATATTTTGAGCATTACATGTGAATGTTTCCCTGTGCTTGAGCAGAGAAGTTTTTGGAAGTATTAACCTCCTAGAACAATGCTTAAGCACTGATAGATATTTGCATGAGTCAAAGTCTTGGTTTATTTCCCCCCTAGTTATATAATATTTCTTATTATTTTACTTTATCACTGCCTGGAATTGGGAAGAAGCCAAATGACATTTCTACTAAGTGATACGTCTGAAAAGAGAAGAAAAATGGAAGTCAGTCCACAATTTATGTAGACCTAAAGGACAATAGAAGAAAGTTAGTTTGGAACCTACCCTTCCAAGTCAAGGAAACTATAGTTTGAAACCTCTGTCATCCACTTTCCTAACCTTACAAAAGGCTGTTTTATTTATCTCAGTTTGTTGTTTTATTTAGCTAGGTGTACTCATCTGGAAAAGGGGCAGTCATCGGTGATCATAGCGTTTTGAGCATTAAATGAGATGGTTAATATAAACTTACAACCACCATTGCTTAATCAGTGACAGCCATTATGATCAGACAGCAAAGCGCTGCTGCTGCTCACAGAGGAATACAGGCCTGCAGGGGCAGCATTACAATGTCACTGAATTTTGATGGGAAGTTATCTAGAGTTTAATGAGGCTTCTTTAGTTGTTTGATTAGTCTCAGTTTCCTGTTATATGCAGATAAATAACACCTAAGAAATTCAAGAATAACATAAAAAAATTTCCATCACGTGAGACATGCAGCATAGGCATTACTTGGGAATTTGTTAGAATTGTCCGTTCTAAGGACCCATGCCAGACCTTCTGAACCACTAGTCCTGGTGCTGATATCTGCCAATGTGAGTTCCAATAATTCTTCAAGTCAGTTCAATGTAGCCTGACACTTGAGAAATACCAATTTAAATACAGGGACTGAAGATGGCTTTCTTCTCTAGCTGAGAAGTGTTTATATATGAATCATCTGTTGTTCACTGGAATACGCTAGATAGTAAATGTAACAAGCGACTACTTCCAGAAGATCGAGAACTCTTTGCAGGCAGGAACTCGAAGTTTGGCCAGCTTTGTTAGGTAAGAATGAGGGAAAACCTTGACAAGCTCTTATTTGGAGACGGCAAAGGCACAGCATTTCTATTGACACAGAAGTTAAATGATTCTAATCTGATAAGGAGTTAATTCCACAAGACAACTGTCTTTGAAGAGATAATACAGTGGGTATGTATAATTTAATTGCTAACCCTAAAGCCATGTGAATCTCATCAATTGTACCTGTGACAAGTTTATCTGAGCTTATCATTAGGATAAGGCTGCTCAGAAATGGTCAAATTAAACTTAGGAATGAAATCATCATGGGACAGGATGTCAGAAAGATTAGAATGTGGTGATAGCCCCAGAGTAAAGAAAGACAGGGAAAAAGGTGAGAACTGTCAAAGCTGAGAAAGTTAAAACTTCCTATAGCCATGGACAAAACTATTTCATAAGCTGCCTCATTGACTTCAATATCCAGAAGCTCATTTAAGGCCAGGGAAGATGATGTGGCAGGGCCTTCTGTCTATGTGTTGCTTTTATTGGTTAATGAATAAAGAAACTGCCTTGGCCTGTTGATAGGGCAGAACTTAGGTAGGCGAGGAAAACTAAACTGAATGCTGGGAGAAAGAAGGGCGGAGTCAGCGAGAAGCCATGTAGTCCAGCTGGAGCCGGATGGAACTTTAGCCGGTAAGCCATAGCCATGTGGAAATACCCAGGTTAATGGAGATGGGTTAATTTAAGAGTAACAGTTTACCAATAAGAAGCTAGAGCTAATGGGCCAAGCAGTGATTTAATTAATATAGTTT
>LOJH01055843.1:0-11801 GCA_001685095.1 Ellobius talpinus | reverse complement strand
GACCCCAAAAACTCTACCAAAGAACTCCTACAGCTGATGAATAACTTCAGTGATATGGCAGATCAACATTTCTTTCATTATACAATGAAAAACTAATTTCAAAGTAGTTGAAATCTAATAACTGTTTAAAGAAATATTGTGAAGAGTTAAGTAATAACTTCTTTTCATTTTGGTCCACAAGGATGCTAAATTCATTAGTAATGTCCTGGATTTAAAGCCAAGATAATTCCATATTTAGTCACATTCTAATGATACATTTTCCTTCACCTATTTTCTGATTTATAATACAAATTATTCCACTGACAGAGTAGCGTTTTTCACTCTTATCTCTTCTTCACCAAACTATAGGTTAACGTAAGAAACAAAACCAAGCAATGATACAGCTCTAGTCTGACTTGTTTTATGCTTAACTGTTTCAGTCTTTGGGACTTTTCTCACATTTGCAACTTCAGTTGGTTATGTCTTATTAATTTTGTGTATTCCTGTTCTAGTCTCATAATAGAGTTTCAGCAAGTGGTAAGAGTAACTCTCAGCTTAGCAATCTGTGTCACATTACTAAACAAACAAACCAACAGCAAACTTTATATCTCTTAGGTGTTTAAGCATTTTAGAAGAGTCTAGTAAATAAAAATGTACCTTCTATTCCTCCTCCTCACACAAAGGGACATCTACTTTGTAATATCTGAGCAGATCCAACATGGAAAAATACTCTTCAGTATAATTAAATTAAGATAAGATTGTTTTTAAAGTGTCCCTAAAATTTTATGTATAGCACCTCTATAAGGCAATATAAGAGAAAACAAGGTACTTATAAAAGCCAAACCACAAATAAGTTAGCCATGTGCAGTTGGAAGCAGAGACTGGATTTTTGTAGTCCCATGCCAGGTGATGCACAGAACAGTCAAAAGGGGCAGGAGGGATCCTCCGCTAGCGACTGCAGTACATTTCTCTCTCAACATCTTGATTCCAAATTCCATCTCCCAAAGCTATAAGAAAATAAGCTTTAATATGTATATTTTAATAATTGAGTAATTTTAACCAAACTATAATCTTTCATATTACCCCTAGGAAAATAGCCCAAATAATATTAAAAATGGGTTTTCTAAAGAAATCTGTTCATATTATTCTTTATCCTCAAATTATTTTCTAAAATAAGTGCATTTTTCTACAAAAATGTCTTTGTAACCCAAAATGTAACATAATTAAGCAGTTATTCTTGAAAATTTATCCATATTATTTTAAAAATATATATTCATTTTCATATATTACAAAAATATATGCATCACATTTGCCCTTTAACTCTAAAGATAGTGCTTTTATAATTTTTACCAAGTGGAACAATTTACACACATACATAAGACCATATTTTACACAAGAAATTGATATTGAAACTTTATTGCTAATGAGCCTTAGAGAATTTTGATCTGTGTGATCCATACTTTTGTTATGAAGGAAAAGTGAGGTAACTTTAGAGCATGTCGACTTTAAGCCCTTCTTCTGGTAGAACTTTGATGTAGGCTTTTCTTAACATTTTCAATATCATCCAAATCATGCAAGTAATAAGGGGAATCACTCATTAACCATCTTCTAGAGGTCAGATTCACTGAAGGCAATTATAGTCTGTGCAATGACAGCAATTTCATATGTAATAAAGCAGAGTAAGTGATAACAAATAAAGCCAAGTCAGGGGAGTTTCTAAGGATCACAAGGTATTGACTTGAGTTAATGAGTGTTGTGTATAGAGCAACAAATTGAATGCTCAAAAAATAAAGAGGAAAAGTATTTTATTTCTTAACTTCTAAAGCCTTTACTTGCAAGTATATATAAAACTATGCTTAACATAGATTTAACTAATGATTCTTTTTTGCTTATTTTGTTTTATCAAGTCAGGGTTTCTCAAGAGCCTGTGCTGGAACTAGCTCTTGTAGACCAGGCTGGCCTCAAACTCACATAGATCCACCTGCTTCTGCCTTCCGAGTGCTGGGATTAAAGGCGTGTCACCACAGCCCAAACACTAATGATTCTTAAATGTATCTTAAGAAATCTTATTAGGTTCTTGCACAAGCTGCACTACATGTGAGATTTTTTTGGAATAACCTAAATCCATTTTGTCAGTCTGTTAAATTTATATGAATTGTCTCCCAGGGGCATAGTGTAGTAAACACATCATTGTTTCTTTTTCTCAGAAATAAGATTTGCCTGAGAATGTTATATGCTATTGTACAATTGGATATGGTGAAGTCAGCATAGTCTCATTTACTTCTTATGAATTGCAGAGTTCTAGAAAACACAAAGGACTTGAAAGCTAATTTTAAAGTAATTATTCTTTTTCATTTTTCTTTGAGTGTGTGTGTGTGTACAGCAAGATACTTTTAAGACTTTATTTTCAGAGTTGAATTCTTTATTTTAGAACATTTAATTCTCAAATATTCTGTTTCAAATACAGTTTTAATGAGAATTAAGAGTGTGGCCTTGTTGGTGGGGGTGTGTTACTGGGGGTGGGCTTGGAGTGTTCAGAATTCCAAGCTGTTCCAATTTATATATCTATCTTTTCCTCTTGTTTGTTGTCTCTTCATACAAGTTCTCTGATACTGCTTCAGGGCAATGATTGGTTGTCTGTTTCCATGCTTCCTAAAATCATGGTCATGGATTCACCCTCTGAAACTATAGTCAAGTCCCAAATGAAATTATTTTGTTTAGAAGTTGCATTTGTCATGATATCTTTTCTCAGCAATACAAAAGCAGCAGCCTATTTCAGGTAAGTAATACTTTAAGTTTATAAAATACAAACAAGAAAGCTAAGCAGCTATGTTTGATAAACATCTTCAAACTTTATTATGTAATTAAATAGAGGTTAGAAAATGTCAGCAAAATAATTAAGATAAGATAAAATAAATGGAGTTGAATGCCAAGTTTACTAGACTGGAATATAGGTATCAAAATGATCTCCTGTATTTAGCAGTTCTCTGTGTAATCTACAATTAGCTACTTAACCAGATTCTGCTTTGATTATTCATGTTTTCATAAATTATCAATTCATGGAAAAAATGATGGCATGCATGAGTTTTGCTTCCATTCCTTAATAAGTTTATCAGTCTCAAAATATACTTTATATATTTTCTTTTTGAAATGTTTCCTAATGATATTCTGCTATTCTCTTAGAATGGAACCTAGCATAACCATTATCAGAGAGGCTTTATGAAGAAACCGATTGGAGCACATGTAGAAATCCACATCCAAACAACAGGCAGAATTCAGGAAATCTCACAGAAGTGTGGAATGAAGGATTGTAGGAACCAGAGGGGTCAAGAACACAGATCACAGAATTAGCTAACAAGGACCCAGGTTTCTCACAGACTGAATAGATGATCCAGGAGCTTGCACGGATCTGAGACAGGGCTTCTGCATGTATGTTATGGTTGTGTAGCTCGGTGTTCTTGTAGGACTCCACAGAGGGAAAACAGAAACAACCACTGACTCTTGTGTTAGCTTTTGGGACCTTTTTCTCCTATTCCTAACATGAAGGGATGGAAGTACCTAGTCTTATTTCAACTTGCTATTTCATGCTCTGTTTAATTCCCTGAAAAGCCTGCTTCTTTCTGAAAGGAAGTGAAGGAATAGATCTGGGTGAGAGAGGAGGTAGGGGTAGAGACTGGGAGTACAGGAGGGAAGGGTAACTGCTGTTGGGATGCAATGTGTAAGAGAAGAATAAACCTTTGCAGACACCCGACCAAACCTGTGAGAGAACAGATAAAGATAATTTCAAGCGTAATAAACTTTTCATCTGAATATCATGTTCCTCTTAGATGAAGAGATAAATGCTTAAAAATAAAGCATAAATATAATGTGAAACACCTTAGGTCCTAGCATATGGGAGATGAAGGCAGTAGAACTGTTACCACTAGAAGTCAATCTTAGCTATACTATAAATATGAGATCACCAAGATTATAATGGACTCAAATAAATGAAAGCAGAATTCCAAATGAAGATACTGAGAAGTAATTAAAGCAATCATAGCAGTTGTCCTGTGGATTAGTGAAAAGAATTTCCTCAAGACATTTTGGAGCCACAGCCTCCTTCAATGAATTTCTAATCACTTTCAACTTTAAACCTCATTGATTTTCATCTAGTCAGATATAATGGTATTAGAACAGGCCAAAAGAATTTCAGTATTGAAAATACCAACTTTTAAAGTTTTTATACACTCTTTGTTGCCTGCAAGATATAATCAGATTTATGATATTAAACCATCATATACTAGATCACTTAGAATACTTCTTTTTCATAATCTCTAGAATAAACTGTTGACATATTTTCACTTTAGGTTGTCTTCCCTATTTTCGCTTTTCATTAGTATCATGAAATAAACAACTTATATTCAAAAAATACATTAAAATCATAAACTTAATAATTCAAAAATCCATTTTTTGCTTATAATAAGTTGCTTTGGGTTTGGCCTTTGCAGTCTCATATGAGGGCTAAATGATTGATGAATAGGATTTTATATATATTACCTACAATCAACAATATTTTACTTGTTTTAGGCTAAAATCAATTGGGGAAATATGTACATGTATATATATATGTGTGTGTGTGTATAACACATGTATTTATATAATGTATATATGTGTGTATGAATGTAATTATTCACACATATAATTACATATTTAATATAATTAATAATTTAGGAGATTAATAGCAGATACTAACCTCATGAAATGAAGGAGTATATTTTACAGCTCATGTGCTTTTCTTGAGGAAGACAAAGTTTAGACATATGTACTGCTGGTTCTCACTATTGAAATATGTACATCTTTTTTTCAGATTTACATAGGTTATTTTCCAGAGAACTCAGTATCGTGACATGAGGGAAGAGAAGTAAAGGCAAAAGTGAAAACAGACAAAAAATATCACTTGCCCATATTTGTTCTGGAAGTGCTTAAATCATCACAGGGAATATCATTTCACTCTATTTTTAGTCTATTAATGAGTGCATATTTCCTGGTTGCTTCACCCTGAGCCTGAGCCAACTTCATCATTGCAGCAAGCTTGCCAATGTTGGCAATGTGGACTATCCAAAGAAATAAAAACACAAATGACATCAGCTTAATCCTTCTTTATCAGTTGTCAGTCATTCTTTCCCTAAATCTGTGCAATCTCTTTGATGCAGTTTTTAAAATAAGTGATAAACGATTTTTCATTTATTTCAAAATATAATGGATTTTCTCATGTATTCTTACATGAGAAACTTTGATATATTTTTTCTTCTAAATTTTGACTTTAAGAGACATCCCAGCTATCATAATGGTGATCACACAAAAACAACACAAGACAAAATAATTAATTTGAAAAATTGCTATGATGCTAAGAGTGATGATTATTTAAATCATATTTAATCCAGATTTACTGAGAGCCTCACACAAACCTACACAGTGCCCAGTACAGAGATGTTTTCTATAGATATATGAGCCCTGGTTCTGTAACTTAACAATCCAGTTGGTTAACATGATGCTAAAGCAATAAGGTGAATGAGGCACAGACTGGCATTTGGTTGTACTTTATGCTTTAGCGGATCCTTCAGAATTCTTCTAAAAAACACTGCTATTAGCTTCTGAAATAAGTAATTGCATTTTAACTGGTACAGATTTAAATAAAATGACAGTAAACTTCATATCATAGCAAATGATTAATTCTGAGGAATGTGTGTGTGCATTTGTGTTTCTGTATGTGTGGTTTATGTGCACAAGTTTCCGGGTGTTTGAACACATGTCTGCAGTTGCGTGTGAAGATCAGAAGTCAATGTCTAACTAAGTTTTTTAACCACTATAGATGTTACTTTTTGAGAAAGAGATTCTAATTAATCTTGATGCCAATTGGTTAGACTGTGATTGATTCAAGGGAACAATTGTCTCAACACCCCAAAGCCAGTACCAATGTTACAGTCAGCTGCCGTTTCACTAGCATTTACATGGATTCTGGACATCTGAACACATCTCTTCCTGTTTCCTCAATGGTCACTTTACTGACCAAGCATATACATGATCACAGAGACGAATTAATCTTCAATGATTAAATGTAATAACTCAAAAATCAACCTGTTTTCCTAAATCTGATAAAAAATGAGTTAACAATTGAGAAATTCTAATGAACTATAAAAGGCACTGGGCAAGTGACAAGTAACTATTCATGTCTTCCTAGGACTGCAATTGATTTGTTAGGAGAGTTGTAGCAATGTTTAATTTAATGGTTTTAATTGCACTTCTCTTTTCTCAAGCAGCAAACAATAGGAAATAGGCTATCTGAAATCCTATGTTTTCTTTCTGCTCAAAAGAATCCATAGCTCTAGAGATTGTGCATACAATATGTTGCCTCAATATTCTCCAATGAGAAAGACTTAAAATATTCTCAGTCTATGTGAACTTAAACTATATGATATTTTTTATACTGACTGAGATTGATAGGTATCGACTATGAGAGTTCAGGGAAGCAATGTGGAAATACACTCTACACTGCCTGTTGAGTAATATGAGAAAATAGAGAATGTTTTAATGAGGTGAAGAGGATGTAGAGAATAATATAACAAAATAAGTGATTGAGTGTCTCGTCTCACCAGTACTACAATAAGCAGCTCTAGGTCAGGGACCCTGGCTTTTACTTCCTTTTATTCTCCATAGTGATGAGTGCACTAATGGATGTAATCAAATAGTAGGAGAGTGTGCTGCTATTTCATAGCATTAGGCACTATTAGAAGTCAGCCTAATAAAGAAGCAGGGGTTGAGCCCTTAATGAAATGAAGCTCATTTTTTTAGCAAGTATCTACTACCTGTCTCTAAGGTTCCAAAAGGGTATCATTATTATAGTCTTTGTCTTCACTCAGCCTTAAGAAATACATTTACCAGGCCTTTTTCTATATTTAAGAAATTATTATTAAAGAAGGAACTCAAGTGAACCAAACTGAACCATAGATTATGTAAGCGGGCTATTATGTTTGTGGGAAAATGAGCTGGTTGTATTTATTTGCCACAGATATAGTCTTCATTTTGAAATCTTGTTAATTGCATATGACCAAAAATGTATTTCTTGATTCAGCTCAACAAACTCTAGTAACTCTTATCAACTTGTATTTCTGATCTTAGGGACTGAAGAGTAAAACTCTATTGTGCAATTACCCCTGCTGTGCAAGACCCCGGGTGTTGTGAAAGCTGCACACTACCATTCTAAGGAAGAGGTCTGATGCACTTTACTCAAGTACAAACTAAAGTCTGAGTATGTGTGTGACTCTCCTCTTTCCACATGCATTCTATAGAAAGAAACACTGCTTATTTCCTTGAAACTGTGGGTTGTGAGATAAATCTTCAGCACAATATGGGTCAATTTGGAGATTAAAGTAAAAATACAGCATATCCTGGAAATTCACTGTGCAGCCTCTCACAAGCAGATCCCTTCCAATTACAAGCGACCCCTTTGCTCCTGAACTGGACAATCCACATAGCGCCAAGACTAAATGGTATAAAAAGCTCAATTTAAACACTATACAAACACAATATTATGGTGGCAGTTTTAATCATTGATAAGTCTAAGCCAAATTATTCAGTTACTTTCACAATCTTTGTCACCAGGGCATGTTTATACCTCATTTACTTATCTAGCATAACTAGCATAGAAAACATTTTTCATGTGTGAAATAAAGGAAAGACCAGAAAACAAAAAAGACACTGTTTTTCTCAAGAAGCAAATGCTTATCAGGATTTTTAAATGATATTCAGAGCAAACGTATAAAGCTGTAGTTGTCATGGTTGCCCAATGAGCTTAGGTCTATTCAGAAAGGTGATTTACCCAATAAGACTAAACGTGGTGGTTCCTGCTTTTAGCCCTGCAGTTTGTGAGGTAGGAGCAGGCAATTCACAGGTTCTAGGTCATTCTATCTGTCTTTTTGTTGTTGTGTTGAGACCAATGTAAACCTGGACTACATGAGACTATGAGATCCTGGCTTACAAAATCAAATAAATGTATCAAAGGACTATCTTAGGTTCATAATGAAGGATTTACTTAGCTATGAGTGAGCAGACAAGAAGTGCATTTGGTTGAACTACAAAGGGTTGGAGAAGAGTTATAAGACTCATGTTTTGCATGCACATAGAAATGTGTGTATAATAGCTTTTTATTTAAGGAAATGTCTCTGTATGATAGCTTTTGATTTAAGGAAATGTCTCTGTATAATAGCTTTTGATTTAAGGAAAGGATCCTTATGGAATTTTCAGAATGATTAATATCTCACTTTTTCAAGGGAATGTGAAATGGTTTTAATTTCTTTACAACTACTTTTTAGTTTATATATTTTAAATTATCAGTCTCCTAACCCAGATTTTCCCTTGCCTTGCATAAAGATTAATTTGTTTTCGTCTAAATGTCCGCATTTTAACCACGTAGTTAATATTCTCTAAATCTGCTCTATGAACATATCCCTAACAATATATGACTATTTAACTTAAGTCAATATTAATAAATACAATTAAACTGCAAATATTAAAAATAAACAAAGCAAGATGCATTTCAAGGGCTTTGTAGATATATATGAGCAGCTGCTAGTTCATTAGACAGTCAACATAGGAAGTTGATGTAATATGTTATACTGACATTGAAAAGTTTCCAAACTATAGTTAATTAATCCCAAATGCCTGATTGGATTGAATTAAATAATACATGTATTATTACTGTATATTACTGATTAATTATGCATATTACTATATGTAATATAGATTCCATTTGTTGCACTGCAATATTTGTCTATAGCTGGACGTTACTAAATGCAAAGGAAGTTGAGATAAGTTTGCTAATTCTTACTCTTATTTTTTCTTTTATTTTTCATATTTAAATATAATTACATAATTTCCTCCTTCTCTTTCCTTCCTCCAGAAACTTTCATAAATAGTCTCCTAGTTCTAGTTCTCTTTCAAATTATTGACTTCCTTTTTCCTTCATTGATGTAACATACATATATGTATTTTATGTTTACACATTCCTAAATGTAATCTGTTCAGACTGTATAAAGTCAAATGTAGATATATGGTTTCATTTCTAGTTGATACTGGATAAATAATTGGTGTGTTGTTCTTTGTGAAGACTATTTCTACCATTATCAGAATTTCTTAGTTGTTTGTAATTTTCTGCATAAGTTTGAGGCCTCATGGGGTTTTCCCCATCCACCTTGACATGTCAATTGGTGATGATGTTGTCCTTGTTAAGATCATGTTTAGGTATGTATGTTGGTGAAACTGTATATGTGCAAATTATGAAAATGATAGGAAACACTCTCATAGCACACTGTCTGATTCTCTAGCACTTACAGTCTTTTCACCCTTCTCCTACAATGTTTTCTGACCCTTAGGGCTGGGAGTTGTTTTGTAGGTGTATACAATGAGACTGAGTACTTTAAAATTATATTTTGCTTGGTCATACACACACATATTTATATACACTTATATAAAAAGAGAGAAGGATGTGGGGAAGAGATGGAATTCATTAGAATGGATTACAGGCTAAGGTCCAGCTAATCCAACAATGGCTGGCTATGAACAGAAAGCCAATGTCTCTGCTGGTCTTTATATACACTGGAATCCTGAAAAAGGTAGGCTTTAATGTCAGTGAAGGAATGGTCATGGTAGCAAGGCAAGCATAAGCAGGCAAAGATCAAAAGCTTTCTTTTCCAATTCCCTTATATAGGCTTTAAGCAAAAGGTGAGGCCCACGCAAGAGGTGTATTTTCCAAGCTCAAATAAACTAGATTAAAAGTGTGTCTTTCTCTACCTAGAAAGCTCAATATTAAAAGAATTTCTTTCTGTCCTAAAGATCCTGATTAGCAGTTGATCTTCCTACATCAAGTCAAGGAAAAATCCCTCACAGCTCTGCACTCCTGAAATTTTTGAGTTTTATTTAATTATAGATATAGTGAAGTTGACAACTGATCAAAGTTGACTATTCATCAAAGTGGGTCTTAGGACAAATATTTAGAGTTTAGTTAACTATTATGCCAGTTTAATAAAATGGTAGCTGGAAGTTCATCTCCAAGTTCCATGACTTCACTAGTCCTAAGCAGTTGTCTAGTTTTCCAATACCAGGCATATTTTCTTTATTGTTGAATTGATCTTATCTACCACTACAGAGCTATTGGTTACTACCTGATATAGGATTCCCCTCTGTATGCTACAAATATGTTTTATTACCATTGATTAAGAAAGAAGCTACTTTGGGCCTATAGCAGGGCAAAACAGAGCTAGCTAAGAAAAACCAAGTTGAATTCTCGGGAAACAGGGTGGAGTCAGGGAGAAACCATCTAGCCTCCCACAGGAGACAGACACACCAGAACATTGCTAGTATGCCACCGCTACATGACAATAAACAGATTAATAGAAGTTGGTTAATTTAAGATGTAAGAGCTAGCCAGTAAGAAGCTGGTGCTAATAGGCCAAGCAGTGATTTAATTAATACAGTTTCCATGTGATTATTTTGGGTCCAGGAAGCTGGAAATGAGCAAGCAGCCTCAAAATACAACCACCAAGGCATGCATGCCATACTGCCCCTTACGGTGGTTGTGCTATAACGATCATTGCTGTGGTTCATAAGCATCATAGTTAGGGAGGGCTGTTGGTTGCTTCTTACTTTGGAAACTTTCCTGACAGCTTAAGTTACCACAGAAGCCAGACTTCAGGAAGAATGCATTTAAATCCAGTAATAGTAATGGGAGATACAAAAGGCAATAGCAATCCCTTTAATATTTTGGGATTCATTTGATAAACATGACCAATGACTAAAGAAAGAGTTTCTCTTTCCTGGTACTTGATATATTTTTCAGGTGATTTTTTTTGTATCTACTACACACATAAACATTTCTTTTAAACTATACATAAATATTTTTATATAGATTTGTACATATTATAGCTTTTTAAGGTAGTTGTTAGTTTTCTGACTCCTTTTGAAATTTTCAGGCACCCTTCTCTATTTTTATCCTCCTTTCTCCTACTTCTGCATTTAACTCTGTCCTTTTGACTAAAGAGTTCCCTTTTTCCATTTCTTGGTCAGGTCTCTTGTACCCTGCTAGCCCCTCTATTGTTCTGCAAACTCCCTACACCAGAAGGCATTACTTTTTACATTTCTGCTTTCTGAAGATAATCCAGGATCTGTACTTAAATCTGAAAATCTGGAACTCTAAGTAAGTATCTAAGGAGTAAGAATAAGCCATATTTGTGCTTCTGGGTTTGGGTTATTTTGAGAAATAGTATCTTTTCTAGTTTCAACCATTTACCTGCAAAGTACATTACTTCATTTTTCTTTACATCAAATAGTATTCCATAGTGCCTATGGACTACATTTTCCTCATTCATACATTGGTTGAAGAACATTTATATTGCTTCGATTTCCTAGCTATTCTGAAAAGGGTAGCAATGACCATGGCTAAACAAGGGTCTGTTGAGTACAATGTTGTGTCCTTTGAGCATCTGAAAGGAGTAGTAAAGCTGTGTAATGGGGAAGATTTATTTGTAGTTCTTATGAACTACATACTGATTTATAATGGTGGCAATTCTACCAACAGTGAATAAGGGTTCTGTTTTCCTGCCATCCCCCATTATCTAGTGTATGTTGTTTTATTGAGCTTTGCCATTGTAACTGGAGTAAGATGAAAGCTCCAAGTTATGTTTTGCATTTTCTTAATTTCTAGAGATAATAGATTTTTTTGAGACATTTCTTAGATTTTTTTTATTTCAGACACTTTTTTATTGTTATTAAAAAAATTTTCTACCTCC
>LOJH01055842.1:878-12388 GCA_001685095.1 Ellobius talpinus | reverse complement strand
CTTCTTCTTCTTCTTCTTCTTCTTCTTCTTCTTCTTCTTCTTCCTCTCTCTCTCCAACTCCTTAATTTACTCTTGTTTAATGACCCATTATATGATCACTATGGAAACTAAATACATAAACTACAAACAAATCAACAAAACCCTTCACACTGATGTGTCATGGTTATGATGCACTAAAGAAACTGATCAAGGAGACAGTGGGAAAAGAGGAAATGAGACGGACTTCTGTCTGAATTTAGATCCCCTCACTTGTTAACCATGTGCCCTTGGACATACTATACACTTTCTTCCAAAGCACCCTCAATTTCTCCATTTCAAATTGGAAATGCCTGCCTTCCCAGGGTCATTGGACAGGTGTCAGTGACACAGTGCACAGTGACAAGTATATTGGCAACAAATACTTTTAGTATATGAATGCTTCCTGATAGTAAATCTGAAGTGCCAATCATGCCTTTTATTTGAAAGAAACTGATACACCATTTAGAGGCAAATCCACAAACTACTCTCAAAAGTTTCTCCTCTTATTTTAGTTTGGTTTTAGTAACATATGTTAATATGTCAAGTGCAACAATATTTCAACACATGAGCATGATAGGTACTGATTATAACAGGAAAATTAAAGTTTCCCTCTCTGCATCATTTATTTGTTGGGAGATTTTGAGCTCCTCAAATAAAATACATAAAATGTAGTTTTGAGCTTTAACACCCCACTGTGCTGTGGAACATGAGGACACATCCCTCTCTTTCTGATTTTTTTAACCTCTTGTCCAATTTTCCTTCATCTCCTTCACCCCCTCCCATCCAAACTGTTAGTAATCATTAATTTACCTTTAGGCCAGCTTCTTTCCCACCCAGCCCCACAGTTGTACAGTCCTAAATAAATACACAGAGGTCTACATTAATTATAAACTGGTCAGCCTGTTAGCTCAGGCCTCTTATAATTTTTATAACATATTAGCACATAATTCTTGTCTATATTAGCCATGTGGTTGGGTACCTTTCATTAGCAAGGCATTCTCATCTTGCTTCCTCTGTGTCTGGCTTCCTCTGCAGTTGGTGATAACTGCAAACTGCTCTTTCCTCTTCCCAGAATTCTCCTGTACTCATTGCCCCACTGTACTTCCTGCATAGTCACCCCACCTATACATCCTGCCTGGCTACTGGCCAATCAGCATTTTATTAAAATACAATTGACATGCTACAGACTATTGTCCCATAGCACCTCTCTTTTACTTCCATATGTTAGAAATGTGCTATTTGTTGTTTGTTAAAAGATGCCTTTCCAAAATGCCTTCCTCAAATTGGTGCCCTGGGACTACTTTTGATTTCTTTTGCTATTATTTTGGTTAATAAAACCAAGCATATGTATTTAGGTATGAACATATGAATCAGGTGTTTATGCAGTGTCTGGCACTGGGCTATGGGATGGGAACACAGAGATGATGAAACATTGTATGCAATCATTATATGTAGCTACCTTATACTGGATTCCACTCTAAATTGAACTTAACAGAATTTCCAAATATTGTATGGTACAAATTTGGTGTAATATTTAAAAAATAGGTTTTCTTCTCTCACATCTTACATCTTGATTACAGTTTCCCCTCCCCCTCTCCTCCCAGTCCTTCCCCACCTCCCCTTTCTCCCATATCCACTCCTCCATTTCTGGTCAGAAAAGGGCAGGCATCAGACGGATATGAATTAAACATGTCATATCAAGTTACAATAAGATTAGGCATATCCCATCATATTAAGGCTGGACAAGGCAACTCAGTGGGAGAAAAAAGGGTCCTAAAGCAGTGAAAAGAGTTAGAGACATCCCCTGCTCCCACTCTTAAGAGTCCCAAAAGAACAACAAGCTTCCCATCCATAACACATATGCAGAGGACCCACTTCATTCCCATATAGGATCCCTGATTGTTGGTTCAGTCTCTGTGAGCCCCTATGAGCCCAGATGAGTTGATACTGTGAGTTTTCTTGTGATGCCTTTAATGTTTCCGGTTCCTACAATTGTTCTTCCCCATCTTCCACAGGGTTTCTGAACTCTGCCTAATATTTGGCTGTGGATCTCTGCATCTGTATCCATAAGTAGCTGGATTAAAGGTCTCTAATAACAGTTATGCTAGGCTCTTGTCTACAGTTATAGCAGAATATCATTAGGAATCATTTTGTTGAATTTATTTTCCTGTGCCAGTCATGTTTGATTCTATCCTAGTTCTCTAGACTATCCAGCCTCTGGTTGCTGGCCTTCCAGACAGTGTCAGGTCTAGGCTCCCTCACATGGTGATGTGGGGCTCAAGTTAGACCAGTCATTGTTTGGCTACTCCCACAAGTTCTGAACTACCTTTACCCCAGCTAATCTGGAAGGCAGGGAAAACTGTAGATCGTAGGTTTTGTGGCTGGGTTGGTGTTCCCCATCATTTCACTGGAAGCCTTGCCTGCTTACAGAAGGTGGCCTATTTAGGTTCAATATGCCCCACTACTGGGAATTTTCACTAGGGTCACCCTTGTAGATTCTTGGGTGTTTTCATAATACACACAAGAATCTTTTCAAAGAGATTTTTTCTGTAAATGAATCAGTAACAAGCACTCATTTGATAATCATTAGTAATACTCCAGAGGCTGTTTTCAAATGGAGATATGTTTTGTTAAGTTTCAACCAGCATTTATTCTCTATTTCTGATGGATTTGGTAAGTATGTTAAGTGAAACCCACAAGCAAGCGCTGCCATTAATGTGGAATTAATGCATTTTAATGAAAGCTTTGCTCCAAATGCCACTCATTCTGTCTTTTTGCATTACAACAAATTGATACCAAATGCAGTTCGGATGTACTGATATGAGAAAAAGCGACCTGTAGTCAAGCTAAGCTTACCTCTTCAAATCTAAACATCTTATGACAAACTTTCTTCTTGCCTGTAACATCTGTGCTAAATACTGCTTTCTCTGTGTACAATAGTAGTAAGCTGGCTGAAATACATGTGATACTAATGGGCAAACCCCTGAGAACAATTTTTCAAAAATGCCAGCAGACTCTTCACCTTCAAAGAAGTGAGTTCTTTAATAAAATTCCCAAATGATCAGAAGATGGTTGAGAAAAGAAATAGAACTTTTCCCCCTTCCTCGATTTCCAGGTGACAGTCCCTTAAATGATTCTCTTTTTGTCTTTACAGTGTTCAGTTCTGCATAGATCTGGATGAAGGGGCGAGGGTCTTGGACTTCCCACAGGGCAGGGTACCCTGCCTTCTCTTAGGACTAGAGAGGGAGGGGGAGGAGAGTGGGGGAAGTGGAAGGGAAATGGGAGGAGGGGAGGAGTTGGAAATTTTTAATAAATCAATAAATAAGAAAGAAACATTCTGATTGCTGAGTGCTGCATCTTAGTTATAACTTTATTTAATGTTGATATTTTACCAGATGATCATATGACAGAGGAGAAAACATTAGGTCATTAAAATATAAGAAAAAACATTAATGTTGATTCTATTGAAGTAAATTAATCTTTGTACATGCTGAAGGTACTGTGTGGTCCTTCCCTCTTCTGAATCTTAGTTTTTAGATCTGGTGAACATAAAGGCTATATACAGAGAAAGCAAATAATTAAGTGCCCAAATGAGTGCATTTTGTATTTCCATCCCAGTGTATTTATTCCAATGTTTGTACTGATTGTATTTGGCCATGTGATAATTAGGCCACATTCAGGTCAGAAATTTCCATTTTGTACTTTTCGAGTTTTTGAATCCAGAATTTACTAATGGCCCACAGAGTGCTTTGGCGAGAGGTGATCAGAGAAACCATTTATGTGATGTTTTTGCTAATGGCTAACTTAAATATAGGGAAGCCCATCTGCATGGATGGAGCTCTAAATGGTGAGCAGGGGGCACTAGGAAAATAATCAGTAATGTAGGTTGCTTCTTAGATTCAAGCCATATAAAAGAAGATAATTGGATAAGTACACACACATATAAACAATTTGTCACTGATGTGATATTGATAATCTCATATACAAGTACATTTAGGTTTGAAAATAAATTACAGACTCAAAACTCATGGCAAACCGAAAAAGGGAAGGGAAGCATATGTAGTCTGTGGACAAATTGAAAGCCTTTGATTTCTCCTTTACTTCTTTAGATTTCCTTTCCTTCTCTGATTATGTGAAGCATTCATCCCATATGACCCAGAAGGGGAAAAGTGGTTTTCAAAACTTTGAGGTGTGCATAAAGCTAGTATTCCTTTCTTACAACAGGCTTTTGGACAGTTTGAAAGAGGACTTCATGGGAACAGTCATCTTTACTGAAGTAATCATGCCCCAATCATGGTGTTTTAGGGGTTTTTACTTTGTCTTCTACCTATAAGGAATTTCCTACCAGGGCAGAAAACAGTAGCCAATGTGTGTTTAGACAGAAGTAGAAATAACTCTGATGAAGCCAGTATTATTATTATTCAATATTATCACTAATAAATGTGAGTCAGAAAATTGGAGCAAAGTAGAACAGAGGGATGGAAAATGGTAGAAAAGAGAGCTAGTCTGAAACAGGATGGACTAGGGAGATGCTGAATTCTTAGGTTCAAATCCTGAATGGATTATTTACTTAGTCATGATCTTTGCATGGTTTAATGCTGTCAAGAAGGACTGGTAGTAAAGAGATCTATGTATTTGGCAGAAAGCTACTGAATCTCACTATGTCACCACATGGTAGATCCTGTAAAGAAAAAAAAAACTACATGTTATGAGAGACCTGACTCAAACTGGGACATTACTGGTAGAATTTCATGTTCCTAGGAAGTGAAACATGAGTTGATAAATGAAGTCTAAATATAAAAGAGGAACTTTTTAGCTAGTGGTGTGCAAGGGGAACAATCATGAAAGAATAACTAGCTAAAAACTCCTAAGGCATAAGAAGAGAATACAACCAATTTTTAATGGACTACTCGGCAACCAGCACAAGAGAGAACACATCAAAAGCTGAGAGTGAGGCAAAAAGAAAGTAGTTGAGCCTTCCAAACATACTTTGCCTTAATGAAGCACCTGATCAGAGTGTAAGGCCAATGGGAAGCCATTGCCAGGTTTGCTGAAGGCAACATTTTCAGTAGACGACACTGTTAATTATAAGCTGGAGAATGGATGGAAACAGCAGATACTCTGGAGGCCCAGAGACTGGGTGGCTGCTGGCAGTAATCTAGAATATACATGGTGGTGACTTGATCTAGGGTGGAATGGCAGTAAGGAGCGGGGAAAGAGATAGACTCTTTTTTGACCCAGGGCAAGGTACTTCATCTCCTTGAGCCTGATTAGCTTTATTACTCTCCACATTTGGCTGAGCATATTTCATGAATCAACAGACAGCATTTGTGCTCATTTTTGCTGCTACCTCTAACCTAACTTTAGGTTGCAACTTTTCAACAAACATATTTTGTCCACATTTGCTTGATGCCAGGAAGATAGATCTTCCTTGGAATCATTAAAATTCTTGAAAAATTGTATTTAGTGCAATCTGTTGTGTTTGGTAGTCTATGTGAGTTGCTCATTTGTGATTAAAAACCGGCTTTGAATTGAGTGGAAAAATATTGACATGACACTACATTCCTCTCATCCGAGAATACTAACCAAAATGACCAAAAGAAGACTTCCCAGCAGTCAACAGTAATTACACACAAATACACTTATTTAGGTATCTGATAACAGTAACAAGAAATTTTGTGCCAGCTACCAGAAAAGACAGTCCAAGGACTACATTTTGTTCTGAGTTATGAACAGTTCCAAGCATAATTAAAAATAAAATGCCTTTCAGAGTCTGAGCATCTTCCTCTAAATCTTTGAAACTTGGCAAGAATTTCTTGCCTGCTCATCACACTAAACCCTGTAATAATTTCACATAATGTCCAAGTGGAATAGGGAAGAAATAGCTGGGTGAGTGAAGATGTGAATTCAGTGTGCCCAGACAGCATTCCCAGTGGATAGGAGACTAGCACTGCCACTAGACACTTACTTTTTCCCAAATGCTTCAGTTTTGTTTGATTTCTATTATTTGAAGAATAAGTTCTTTAAGAAAAATTTTGGGTTTGACGTCTTCATGGAAAATGTGGGAAGCCTTCCTCTTTCTCTTTGGTTAGGTAGAGACCATTTTCCCCTATGCTTGAAAAAAAGCTTTTTCATATATATATACACACACATATACATATGCTTGTCCTTGCCTATGCATTCCACAGCATGAGTAAGGTGATCAGAAGACATGTAGGTCCGGGGAACCTGTCTTAGGTCCTCAGGAATTATTGGGCAAGTGCATTTACATGCTGTGCCATCTTGATGGCACCTAGACTTTTCTTCCCTCTTTTTCCTTATTTCTTTAGATTGTAAAATTTATTTATTCTTTTACTCTTTGGTAAATTCAAACACACAGTGAAATATGATTGCATATACCCCACTTACCTCCCAACTGACCCCATATCCATTCCAACACTTTCTTTCAACTTCATGCCTTCTTTTATTATTTTGAATGATCCACTCAGTACAATTAGTGCTGCCTATATGTTCATGGGTGTGGGGCCATCCATTGGGAAACCTACCTGTGACCAAACCCTCAACGAAGAATGCGTCTTTCTCCCCAAAGAAATATCAGGGTTTTTTTTTATTTTGTTTTTCCTAATAAGGAGCCTGAAATTAGTACACAAGATTCTAGAATACAAGAAAGAAATAACTGCTTTCTAACCTTAACACATGGGAATAGAGTGAGCAGAATATAGGTGGTTAGACTAACATTTATTATTTATTATAATCTTCATGTTTGCAAGGTGGCTCAGCGAATAAAGATGCTTGCTGCCAGGCCTGATGACCTGAATTTAATTTCCAGGACCTACATCATAAAAGGAGAGAACTGACTCGAGGTTTTAGGTGTCTTCTAGACTTACCCCCACCACACACACACAAGCGTGTACGCACTTAAAAATTTGAATCTTTCAGTATGTTATCTATCTTAAGCTAATATTCTCATTTAGGCTTCATAACAGGGATTATGAGTTTATCATTCTTATTACACAAGTGAGTCAAAGAGAACTTGAGCAACTTGTCCAAAATTGTGTTGTGAGCTATTTGACTCTGAAACATGTAGCCTTTTCTGGTGCTGGGTGGGATCAGCTATATATTCTTGAGTTTTGTTTTAAGAAAACCAGAGAAAGAACTCAGGTTCCAAACCTCCTGAGGAAATAGAACGAGTAATGCAAGACAAACAAAAGAGGTTAAAACAGTCCCCAAACTAGAATTAACAAAGCAAAAACAATAACAAGTTTTAAGCCTACTGATTTTGAGTTGTTAAAGATGGGTTTACAAGAGTATTGTTGAAAAAGAGTAAAATTAAAGCTTTATAAGATGAAAACATTGGGTAGATTTATTTGGTTTATAAAATAGAATATGTTGATTGCAACAAAGAATTCGTGGATTGCACCAAACAATAGAACTAATGTTACTGACAAACAATTATAAATAGAGGTTACCATTGGCTACATAAAACAATAGTATTACTTTCAGAGTGTTAAAATAAGATGGGATTGAAATTCTACATGAGAAAGCATGGAGGATGGTGAGAAGGAATAAGATTTAAAATTTTCTATACCTTTGCATTGTATAGGAGTTTGGTAGTGGTGTTGATATACAGTTAGAAGAATGAAGTTAAAGCTGTACAAATCAACGCAAGGTTGTTTCAAAAACTGTATGTAAGAATCAAAATCAAAAAAGTGCTATGGGGAAATACACAGATGAAACCTTCATGACCTTAATCTGGTCGATGATTCTCATTGTTTTTTATTTATATCACCCCCAAAGAGCAGGAGTTATCAGGAAAACTAAATGAAGGAGAACATGCAAAAATCCACCTTTATAAAAATTCAAATGTATCTTTAAAATGGCAAAAATACTGATTTTTTATGTTCCATAAAATTATAAATGACCGTTTAAACTACATTCATTTGTGAAACACATTTGAAATACATGTTAACACAAATGTCAAATTTCCTTTTAACATTCTCTCTCTCTCTATCTCTCTTTCTCTATCTATCTATCTCCTCTTTCTGTTAAATTTTTAATTTGATATCTGTGCACCATGTACATACCTGGTGGCTGCAACAGCCAGAAGAAGCCATCAGATTTCCAGAAACACAGATGGTTGTTAGCTGATATGCGGGTGCTGGGAATCGAACCCAGGTCTTATAGAAGAGCAGCCAGTACTTTTAACTGCCAAACAATCTCTCGGGCCCCCATTTTTTTTCTTTTTGAGAGAAGTTTGTACTGTATAGTGTTGGCAGATATGGAACATACTAGCCTCAAAATTGCCATAATCCTCCTGCCTCAACCTCTTGATTTTAGTTACAGCTACTCAAGATGCTGAGGCAGGGTAATTGTTTTAGCACAGTTTTAGACAAAACTAAGCAATGTGGCAAGCTCCTAGTTTAAGGATAAACTTCCTAAATTTCTATAATATGATTCATAGACTCTACCATTTCACTACTGTAAAAAATTCAACCTCTGATCAAGTTCTTTCTAGGACTAAAAATCGGTTTTGGAACAACAAAGTATGTCATCAACTCAAGGAATAGCTACTTGTGAATGTTTTTGTCTGTTTGGAAAAAGAACTTGTATGACTGTAGATATTATTTGAAAATGGTTATGAAACTATTTTTTAAATTAGGAACTTCATTTCACAGTACATAAATCTCAAATATGCAGATGCATATGTTAGCAAGTTGGAAAATTTTTCTAAGTACTGAATTCCTGATAGAAACCTACATCTAAAATAAGGACTATGGCAAAGAAGATGCTGTGTCCATAAGAAGAGCTATTCAAAGACAAAAAATTTTAATGAAGAAAATAAGAACAAAGTAACTAGAAATGAAGAACAAGTAGACAAGACATATTCCTAACAAATAGGAGAATAGGAAGAACCACTTTAACAGGAAAAAAACAGCAAAAACCAAGATAATTGCTTTATGTATGTATAAGTAATACATTCTCTAAATGTAGAGAATTCTAAAGAAAAAAAAACCTTTTTTTAAAAAATACACATTAAATGAAAATTAACCACTGACACATCCTAAAGCTTTTAAGAAAGAACATCCTTTGCATTTAGAAGAACCAGAAGAGGAAAATTAATTTTTAAAAGAAAGCATATTAAAAAATGTTTCTGAAGTACAGTCTGAGAAAACAATTTTATACAAACTAAGAGACACTTTTTACAAATCAGTCATTGCCCTAGTTTGTTTAACCATGGAACAAAATTAATAGAAAATTGTTGTGCTCAGGGTGTCATTGTATAATAGCATAATTCAATTTCCTTAGGTATTTATTTTATTTGTGAAACTACACTAAAATTAGATATTTGCAAGGTAATTACTGTATTGGAAAGGGGAAAATCCTACTCACACTATCAGTAAAATGGGAAGAAATGTTCCTTATTGTAGAAATGTCCCTTGTAATATATCACTTTTAACTTACAGAAATTAATTGAGGTAAATAACATGAAAATATTTTCTCTTTTGAAGAAAATGGGAAATGCTATTGAAGATCATGGGTATGGACAAAGAAGAGATAAGACATTTTAACTGTTTAGAAGACTAAATATTTTAACAAAGTTAAATTCTTCATAGAACAATTTGAAATTCTTCTAAAATTTACTTGAGAAGAGAAAGGAGGAATGTTAGCTAAGGTTCTTTTGAAGAACACAAGTGAGATTAAAATAAATTTTTTGGTCAAAGTTATGAATTATGATGTATCCATATTAACAGAAGTTATTATTTCAGTATTCAGAGAAACATACATCCTAATGTAACCAAAAGTACCAATGCACCAAAGGGACTGCTTGAAACAAGCTTCCAAGAGTAAAAAGACATGGTAAGCTACCTGCAGTGACAACTTACAATTCAAGGGGCTGGAGAGAATTACCTTGAGTTTGTAAGTACCTAGCTTGGCCTACAGGGTAAATTCCAGGTCAGTTTGGGATATGGAAAGATGCTTTGTCTCTGAAAGTAGAAGTTCTTGGTGGATAACATTGAGAATATTGCAAATTCATTAAAAAGGGATGTCGACAATTAGCTGTACATATAGAAGAAAAATCAAAATATTTCAACCCACTCCACACCCAAATTTGATAAGTATTTAAAAGCTAGACATGAAAAATTAAAAAAAAATGCTTCCCAGTGTTTAAAATATTTTAGTGAATGGAGGTTGAAGATTGTTTAAAACTCCAAGAGTAGACTGTGAAAATAACTTGACAAATTTCAATTCATTAAAAATAAAAATCAAAACTGTTATTTGTTACAATAAATCACAAAAAAGTAGAAAATAATGACCCTTGGGCTGATAGAATGTATTTTTAGCTTCTATAAATAATGAAAAATTGATATGTAGAAGCTATAAAGTACTTGAATAGCCATTATGGAAAAGGCAAACAGTTCATTAAAACACATGCAAAGGATGTGGCCAGAGAATTTATTTTTCTATGATAAATACATAAGACCCCTCTTTTATCTATTTACTATTAGAACAACCTTGCATTTGAATATAGGGACACACAAATAAACATTTATTGCATATAAAAATGAATGTCCAGTGGCAAGGAAATAGGTAAAGAATGAAAAATTATTTGGCCATTTAATTGAATGAGCTATATGTCCGCAAAGATGGAAGAAGAACATAAGTAAAACAAAGCAATCTAGGTAAGGGGATGTGTAGTCCATTTGTGTAAGGGAAAATTGGCCATGCCTATAGGAGCTCTTGGAACTTTGTATATTGAGCCCACTGCAACTACCTGAGGAAACACTTGGCAAAGTCCAGTCCTGTGACTGACAAGCAAGAAATAATGAAGTGGAAAGACCCTTCTGGACCTTTCCAGGCTTTGTTAAACTGAGAATAATCTTCTCCTACCCTTGAAGAAAATACCAACAAAGTGCTCCCTATAATTGCGGTGGTGAGTCAGGTACACTATATGATGGCTTTCTGCTGAGCAGAGCGAGGGGTCAGATGACTCAGGATTAAAAGCTTCAAATTGCAAGCTGAACAATAATAGCTTAAATTGTGTATTTTTTCCAAAAAATCTTCTTTATTCATCACTGAAGAGATTTTGAAGGAAAATGGCCTGGTGGTTACTTTTTTTTAATCATTTACCTTTGAGTTGCTTTTTGTTAAATAATCGAAAAGCATTTCTCAAAGTTCAGCAGAGAAATTTCTCAAAGTTCAGCAGAGAATTCAAGCCTTTGACCATACTAATAATAAAAGTGATACCCAAAGGTCTTTTCTTTCTCCATTCTCCCTTTCTTTCAAACATGAAAGATGAAGTTGGCTCTGAGGAGTAGCTTTTTGCTTGATTAATCCCCTTGAACTCCTACAGCTTCCTAGACAGAAGAAAATAAAGGCCAATAGAGATTATCCTAAGCAGCAACCCATGCTCCTATCACTACAGTTTAGATGGTGGGTCTGTGGGTCCTGGTATTTGATCTGAAATTCTGTCTGCACATACAAAAGAGCAT
>LOJH01055840.1:0-11801 GCA_001685095.1 Ellobius talpinus | reverse complement strand
TTGTGTATATACTACTTGTTTATCACATTGTGTATATACTACTTGTTTATCACATTGTGTATATACTACTTGTTTATCACAGTGTATATTTACTACTTGTTTTATTTGTCCACTCTTTTCAGACGTAGGAATTCTTGAAAACCAAATGAAACCTTGTTTGTTCTTGTAGAATTCTGCAATGTTAGTGAGTCATGCTCAATTTGCAGTTTTCAAGGATGAAATGCAATTTGTTATCAGGTTGATGACAGATAAAGGAGGGAAGGGAATGGGTGATTATAGGAGTGCGTGTTTCCTCCTTAAAAGTTTGATTTATAGGTTGAAATGAGAATATAAGCTAATACATACTTAGGAAATAGTTATTCATTCATATATAAACAGGCTGTGTAACCTTTTATATCTTATTTTGCAATCTAATGTAATTGTAAACTTTTTTTTACTATAGGTGGAGATGGATATTGTTGAAAAACTGGTGAAAATGATACCCTGTGAGCATGAAGATCTCCTGAATATCACACTCCGGCTTTTATTAAACCTCTCGTTTGACACAGGCCTGAGGAACAAGATGGTACAAGTCGGGCTTCTCCCAAAGCTCACCGCACTCCTAGGTATGCTTTACATTGATGATGATAGTTCTTGACATTTCCAGCATTAGTGGAAAGTTGAACTTTGTGTAGAAAAGACTTCTGAGAAAAATCATCCCTTATAAATTCTTCAACTACATATTGAATAGTTAAAAATAAACAGATTAATAAAATATGGCCTGTTCCAGGATTTCCTAGTTGTAGAATGAACTGAAATTAAACCATTGGACTTTATTGCTCCTTTGGGAAATGCCCCTCATAGATGCATGTGCCTGAACACTTGGTGCCCTGGTGCTGGTTGGGAGTCCTTGTAGATCCTTTAAGATGTGAGGCTTGCTGGAGGAAGTGGTCACTGGGGGCAGGTCTTGAAGATTTATAGTTCAGTCCCACTTCCCACTCACTCTCTGCTTCCTGGCTGAAATGCATGACCAACTATTCTGATCTCACTGCTCTGCCATTTTATAGAAATATGTTTATATTTGTTACACACTTTTAACACTGAAATTTTAGAGTTTCTTCTATCTTCTGGATTTTAATGCCCTATTAATTGGGAAAAAAACATTTTTTTCCATTCCGTAGATTGTCTCTAAGCTTTTGGGATCTTTTCCAAAAGTAATATCTCAAAACATTTCTCATGTAGTTTCATCCAATATTATCATAGTTAGATGTCTTATATTTAAGTCTTTAATACATTTTAAGTTGATTTTCTTATGTATAATGATTAAAAATGTCTAGTTTCTTCTGTACGTATGTGATGTTCTTCTAGGCCATCTCTTGGAGAGTTAGTTCTTATCTGATACCTGTGCTTAGCACCTCTTGTTGGAAATCAGTTTTCATGTAGATTTGGGTTTGCTCCTAGGTTCTCTCTTCTGTTTCACTTTTCTGTCTTATTTTTGTTCCAACACCTATACTATCAAATTATTGTATCTTCTAATAGATTTTGAAAGCAAGTAATGTCTCTTACCGTTTATTTTCCTCAGAATTGCTTTGATTGGTCAGCATTTTGTGGTTTCATATGAACTTTAGTATTGTTTTTATTAGTTCTATGGAGAATGTTCTTCGTATCTGTTAACTATTGTACAGAATCTGTAAATTGCTTTGGACAACATGGATTTTTAGTGGTATTTGTTTTTCCATTTCATGAACACATAATTCATTCCGTGAGTGCGTGTGAATGTGTGTGTGCGTATGTATGTCCTTCAATGTTCAGTGTCACTCATCAGTATTTTATAGATATTATGGAACTCTTTGATTTTGGTTAAACTTCATTACCAGGCACTTTTTTTAACCTTTTTAAAATAAGATTGCATCCACCATGTCTACTTTTTGTAACTCACTATTTGTTGTGTAGCAGTCCCACTAACTTGTATATGTTCATTTTGTATATTGAAATTTTGTTGAGTTTTTAAAATTAAATAGGGTAGAATTTTGGAAGTTTTCTACAACTGAGATCATATAATTTGCAAATGATCACAATTTAGAAGGAAATCTAGCTGTTGTCTGTTCAGTATATTATCTATGGGTTTGTTATATGTCGCTTTCATTATATTTAGGTACAATGCCCTGACACATAATTTGCTCAGAGTTTTCTTTCATTAAGGGATATTTTATTCTGTTAAATGCTTTGCTTTGGTTTTTTTTTGTTTTTTTTTGTCTAATTAGATAGAGTTTTCATTCTATTTATGTGTTATATCATGTTTATTGATTTGGGTGCATTAAACCATCCTTTCATTTCTGACATGAATATTACTTAGTGGTAGTGAACATTTTTATATGCTAATGATTAATATTTTGTTAGGAAGTATTTTTTCATCTGTGTTCATTAGATTATTACCCAGGCATTTGTTGTTGTTTGTTTGTTTAAATTTCTTTTTATTTATTCTTTGTGTCTTTCACATCATGTATCTCAATCCCATTCATTTCCCTGTCCCTTCGTATCTGCCTTCTGCCTTTGCAGTCTCCCAAAAATAAAATTTAAGAGAGAAAAATAGGAAAGAAGAAAAATGGGAAAAAAATCAATCTCGTCCTAGAATCTGTAGTGTGACACAGTGAGTCACGTAGTAAACCCTTTTGTCCATGTATCTTTATTTGCAAATATTCTTTGCAAAGATCATTGGTCTGATTCGAGGCCTCTGGTTTCTGCTACAATATCGATGTTGGGCCCTCACTGGGACTCCTATTGGATATCCTGTTGTTGCCCTATGTCATGGAAATTTTGCAGTTTTGGGTCTGCTGGACTGGCTGCTTCACATGCTCCTGCAGATCATTGATGAGGTAGATATTGAACTCAAACCTGTTTATGAACCTGGGTAGTTGCAGGATTGGCCAGCCCTCCAGCTCTCCCTTGTTGCTCTGTGTTTTACTTAGAGAATTTAATTGGTTTAAATTTAATGTCATTCTTCATGTCAGGATTTCCTATAACCATTATATAACTTGTTTGGGTTTTTTGTTTTGTTTTTGTTTCCTTTGTAATTCCTGTCTTATTTTCAAGTAAAACAGTAAGCTTGTATTCTAACTCTTCCTGATATTTTATTTTACCTCTTTTTAATATTTCCTCTCTCTTAAACCCAAACTATGAATTTGACTTGTAACCTTTGAGCTTTCAGTATTTAGCTATTTGAATTGGTTTCTGAGTTTAGAGGTTTTCTGTTGTTGTCTTTGAATAAACTTTCTACTGCTGTAGCTTCTCAAGTATAATTCAGTCTGGTAACCTAACAGTTCCTCTTTTGAGATGTCTTCCGTTCATCTTACCCTTTGTTCGCCCCTGTGACTGTATTTTCCTGTAGCCTGTCTCTGAACTTTGATCTGTTCCACTGTTGATGCCCTTCTGTCACATTTTTCATATCATTTAGCATGATTTCCAGCTCAATGATTTGCTTGGATTTTGTTACTTTATTCCCTCTTCTCATTTGCCTGATAAGTTCTTATTGATTTCTTTCTGTGAGTTTACTTGAATTTGAGTTGTCAGAGAATAGCAGTTTTAAGTTTTCTGAGTTCATAAACATCAATTGCTCAATTTCTGGCACCTTATTATGCTATTCTCTTGTGGAGAGAAAATAGGTCTCTGAAATATACTAGTGTTTGTTGGAATAGCCTGAATACCTATTCCTTTAACGTTTAGATAAAATCCATTCTCTATCATCCTTCAGGATGCCTATTTTCTCTGAGCTTGTGTTCACTGTTGCTGTGTCACCACTAGGTGGTACCCTAAGTACAAGTTTACAATTTGTCAGTACCTGGTGTGCCTTCATTGTTTCTTGTAGAAAACAAACTCAGAGCCAAGTGCAACCTTAATGTATTGTTTAAGATGGAGTGCATGAGTGCCCTAAAAGGATAATTTACAACTTTAAGCCCTTATTGGGGCGAAGGCAGACACAAATGTTCATCTTTATTCATTTCCTGCATTCAGTCTCAGCGGGATTTTTCTTGGTAGTTAACATGGAAGGACCAGTCCTAAATGCAGAAAGAGTGGTATCTCCTTGCTTCTTCTTCTCCTCCCAAGTAGACCTTGCTTCTTTCTGTTATGGTGCCTGGGTTTAGAGATGGTGTGAAGCTGGCAGTCTTCTCATCACCTACACTATAACACTGGATTACACCAGGACCCAGAGCCTCTTGGGAGCATTGCGCAACCAAGACCCAACCTGAGACTTCTGTAACCAGCTGCAGGGGATGATGGCCAGAATGCAGTTCTGTCTCATTGGAGTCTTGGGTCTCAATAAGCCAACAGGCAGGCCTGGAGGTTCTGTCTGTAGACATTAGCCTGGAGTCAAGGACTGTTGTGTCCACTGATGCTGGATTCCATTCACTTAGAACTGACCTGCTCTTTGTTTACCCTCCGCCCTCCAGAAAGGACATGGAAGCAGTCCGCTGACTGACAAGCAAGCGTAGTCCAGAGGGCCTGTTTAAGGCCTCTGGCGGGGGGCACCAGCCGTGGACCTCTGTTCAGTGCTGCTGCACATGGTGCTCACATGGGGGAGGGTCTTGCTTTAAGGCCTAGAGTGAATTCCCTTTCCTCTGAAAGTGGAAGATGTTTCCTTGGATACAGCATTGCTTGTGTTTGGGGAAACTGAGACACAGGCAACTTTCCTTTTTTCTTTCTTCAGTGTATCTGCATGATTATTACTCTAAAACTGAGTGCTGTGATCTCTCACCTGGTACCCTTCACTCAGGGAGGTCAGTTCTCACATGAGTGTGTGTGTGAGCGGTGTGGGTGGGAAGACTGCCGCTGGACTCTTTACCCACGGTGTGCTCTACATTGTTGTTATGGTCCATCCCAGACACCACTCCACCTAATGATGTATTCACCTCCCAAGAGTCCCGCCCGGAAACATCTGCACCCTGAAGGTCAGGTTTCAGTGTCTGGTGTGTGAGGGATATAGCCTTTCAGTTTGTAACAAGTCTCTTAAAGTCAATTACAGCTATATTTTCTGAAACATTTTCTTTCACGTACTAGTAAAGCAGTAATGTTGTGATTGAAAGTGTGAACTGAAGGACTGTGATCAAGAGCTATTAGTGGAGTTTTAGGGCAAGAGCCCTGGCTCTCAAGACTTGCCTGGCTGACCTGTGGGTGACTGGGGAGACCAGTGAGAGGATGCAGTCAGTGCAGTGCACTGGGAAGAGTGAGATGAAGGAGTTCAGTGACCCACGTCAGGAGAGGGGAAAACATAGACATTAATAAGCGCTCTTGTTGATCATTGTCTCGTTTCTGTCCTGTGAGGTGACTCAGAAAGTCCTCATGGGAGTACAATGGTTTCCATAGGATGATTTCTTTTGCTCTCCAGGGTTGAGGTGGGATTTCACACCATCATAAATAATTGTTCTCGTTTGCATGGTAGTCTGGTGGCTGACAGTTATTCCGGGGTGCTTTGGGGTTCTTATGCTATCATAAAGGTGCTCACTGACTGATCCTCTTGTTCCTATAATCCCAGGAAACATTGTCTTTAGGACAGTGACTAAACACCAGGCTTCTTACCCAGCTTTTAGTTACCGTGTGTGCTGAGTTAGAAGTTAGTGTGTTTTAGCAAAAGCAGTTTCTTGTTGCTGGCTGTGCTGTATATGTGTAGCTATCATTATGTTTTATTCAAGTGTACAGTTCTGAAGATCATTTCTAGTACAAGGCTGTAAATATTAGTATACTCAAGAGTTTTCACTTTCTGAATGACTTCAAGATGTTGTGTAGTTTCACTTAATATAGTTTTCTTACCCCTCTGCTTGGCCATCATGTCTCATTTCTTTCGTACTGGGAGCATGTGGATAGCAGCAATTTCCCTCTCATATAACGATGTGTTATTTCTAATCTCCCGAGACTTTGGAAACTGACCACTGAACTTATTTGAATTGTATATTTTTAAATGAATTCCAAATTAATTCCTCAGGGGTTTCCATTCTGGTAATAATGCTCTGATGCTTTCTGCATGGACTTGTAACATTTTGAAATGAACAAACCTGCTTCCCTTATTGTCCCTCTCTGCTTTGTTCATAAAGATTGCATTTCACATATACTTGATTTTCTGATATTATGTTTGTTAGCATATTGGTTTATGTGTAGAAAATTGAATCTTCAGTTCCTAATTCAATAAACTCACCTTCCCAGGGGAATCTTTAGTGATATATTTAACATGTTTGATGTTTGGCCATGAAGCTTATGTAAAAAGTATAGTAAAGTGTTAGCTGGGCGGTGGTGGTGCACGTCTTTAATCCCAGCACTCAGGAGACAGAGGCAGGTGGATCTCTGTGAGTTAGATGCCAGCCTGGTCTACAGTGTGAGTTCAGTACAGCTGGGGTTACATAGAGAAACCCTGTCTCAAAAAGGAAAAAGATAGTGTTACAAAAACTGTGGTTTGAAAAGGTACTTTAGACACAGAATAAGCTGTATTTAACATTGGTGCAATCCAGTGCCCAAATGAATATATGATATGATATGTATACAAGCATTTGTACATATCTGCATGTATATGTATGAAATATATTTCATTTGGTGTATGTAATTTAACATTTACAAAGCAATATTTATCTCCTCTGTATGCAGATATACTTTACTTATTTTTTACATAATAATTATTTTGTACTCATTAATTTTATGTTCACTGATTGATGTAATGTTCAGCCCCAAAACATGTTTAACCAGGGGAAGTAATTAGACTTTTTCTCCTCTAGACTTCAGAAATTGTCACTGTTTCTGATCTTTCCCCAAGTTTCTTTTATTTTCAAATAATTTTAACATGTTGGGCTTTTTATAAACTAAAAAGGTTTATAAAAAGGTTTATATAGGTTATTTAGGTTTTGTTTTGGCGTGTCCTAAGAGTGATTTCCATGAACTAGAGATTGAAAGAAAAATGGAGAAACCTTGTTTTGACACTTTCATAGGGCCATGCTTGTAATAGAAGTTTCCTGAAGTGATTTTTATGCTGTTTCAGTAGAAATATTATCAATTTTCAGTGCAGTTTCTTTTTACTATTTGCCGGCTCCATAATTTAAGCTTCTTCATCTTGTTAATAATAGATTTAACTATAGTACAATGAATATGGGTCTTAGAGCCCTGCTCACACCACGCTGTTTCTTGGGTGTGTGACTCATGCATTGCAACCCCAGCTGTTGTGAGACTGGCCTTAAAGGCTGTGCACTTTTTAGTGTAGGTGAGAAATGAACTGAAATAACGCACACTTAAAATGTTGTATAGTTTGAATAATTATTAAAGGCAAAGGAGAAATATTGTTAGACCTCAGCTCTTTTAGTATGTGTGTCTCTGAGAGAATCAAAAATTAAATAGAATCAAAAGTTATTTTAATATTACTTTATCATATAAATTATTTTGTTTAGGAATTTTAAAGTTAATTTTTTTCTTTCTTTTTTCTTTTTCTTTTTTTGCTTTTCCTTTTAAATATCAAAGACACACAAAGGAATTGATAAGGAATGTTAAAAACAATTATTAGATTTTTTTCTGTCTTTGCTGAAATTGGTTTGTTTGAATAGTTTCGTCCTGTTCCTGCTTGTGGAGAAAAGAAGGTGTTAATTCTTAAATGGTTACAAAATTTTGTTTGGCTCTATAGAAAACCTTGTGTATAAATAAGATCCCTTTGTCTTCCTTTTCTTGACTGCTATCAGATTTACTGATGTTTCACAAGGACCCTTTGTTTATTCCTGTTCAGCCATGCCAGTTAGCAGCCTTCGTGTTCTGTGCTCCCTACACACTCTGAGCAGAGCTTCTGGGTCTGCTTACTTGACTGTCTCGGAGGGTGGATTTCATGCTGCTCTCTCAGTGAGTGGGATTATATGCAAACTGAGTGACTTAGAAAGCTTGGCTTCACTCGCATGATGTTTTCTGGCTTTGAGTAGTGTTAACTTTCTAAAAGTGTTTAAAGATTTTTTTTTGTTTTTGGCTCACGTAAGAATCTGTCAGAACTCCTTAAGACATTTTCATTGATGTGTCTCTAGAGTGCTTCCTTCTGTCAGAGTATTCAAGCTTTGGAGGTGACATGGAAATTCCTTGTCACAGTCCATTCATTCATCAGTGCTCTGGGGAACACTGCTTAAGGTTTTACTGATGTACAAGGCAAGTGTTTGCTGAGATTCTCTGTGACTTTTGCATAGGAGTTTTGTAAGTTAAAGACTGATATGTCAGAGACTAGCATTAGCACAGAAACAAGCCCAGATACCTGACTAAATTTGACTATTTGAAGAGGCTAGCTGATCATGACATTGGTTCTTGTGAAAAAGCACGGCCACCTCCTGATACAGCATCAGAAGTGTGCATTTCAAACATTTGAAATTGAGCAGTGTTCTAACATCAGCTTTTAAAATGTTAACTTCATTTCCAAACGAAGTTAAATTCAAGTTTAAAAAACTTACACAAATATACAAGTCTCATCTTAAACATGTGAACTTTGCATTTGTGAAAATAAATAAACCTGCCACCTGTTAACTTAATTTTATTTTCACATGTGCCCCCAGCAGTGTTTTGCATTTTGCACATCTCTTTAGATTCATTCAGCCTCACTACACACAGCTAACTCTAATATCTCCCTCAGACTCTTCTCTGGTATCATATATTATTTAAATCAGCTTTAAACCTATAAAAATGAAAAATGAAAAACTATTTCTTAATGAAGTAGGAAAGTACTGCATTAGAGGTTTCATTAGAATGATGTGATTTTGAGTCCTCCTTACAGAGTCTTGTGACAACCACACTGGGAAACCGGTGCTCTGGAGCTTGGCTTTACAGCTGTCACTGCTCATGTCGTGCTCGTGATCCTGTAGAGTCATGCACGAGTTTCAGATTAGCAGTTCAAATCTTACTAAAAAGACATTTTTTAGTTTTGCCAGAATATATTTTCTAGGTTTTTATGTATGTGGGTTTTCTTAGATTTTGATGGGTTTGTTATTATATTTATTTATTTGTTTATCCATTCTTTTATGTCCCCATGTTCTTACTAATAATTTTATATTTGTATGTAGGTAAGGCCACAAACCCTCTCATTTGACCCAGACATTTTACATTTAGACATTGTTAGATCACCTGCCTTATTCTCTATTCATGTTTTCCCAATTTATTTGGTGTGTGTGGAATTGAAAGAGACAGGAGGTCCTAAGCACAGTGGCTCAGCATCATACAGTAAATTCTGGATGACTAACATACTACTAGGTGAGAATTCTACTCCTCTACCTCATCATCAACAATCCCCTCCTGAGCACGTGTCTGGAGTGGAAGGGACAGGACAGGGCAGGGGACACACTGGCTGGCTCATCCATGAAATTGGGAAAGGCAGATGCAGGAAGCTGGTTGTACCTCACTCCTCCTGCCCCTCCCCGCTTCTCTCCTCCTACAACCTCCCTCACATACCCATGCTCCTAGACTATTGGACAGCATTTCTGCAGTTGTCCCATCCTGGAATTGTCATCATTTGTTTTCCAGGATACAGCTGGTACCTTTAGGTCTTTTCCTGCGACCTAGGTTCCCAGTCACGTTCGGTCTCCTGCTTCCACCTCTTCTCCCAGTCTGTGCACATTCTACACATTAGAATGTGTCTCAGTTCTTATCTTGGACTTTATTTTCTAGTTGTTTTATTCCTCTGGTAACTTGTTCATTCCATCTAAATACTCTGCCTGTAATGATGACCCTGAATATTAGTAAAATAATATATGGTACCAGCCTCCTCTCTGATGCCTTGACTCCTATTGTCATAATTTATAAGTTTTGTTAGCACTAAAGGCTTACTGAGTTCAGAATTTAAGTTCATGATCTCTACCCAACCTGTAAATAAAACTTAGTATTTCCAATATTTTTTCATTTCAGCAAATGTTACTTCATCTTTCTAGTTAAATATGACCAAACTGGGGCATTTGTCCTTGAGTCCTTTATTTTCTCCCTCTCTGCACCCAAAGTGTCTGCTTTTTTCAGAATAGAACCACTGTGACCCTGGTCCCAGACACAATACTCTCCTCTGGTTTAACATAGTAATAACATTCTCACTGGTCCTTGTGTTTCCTCTCTTCTCCTACAGTCTGTTAACACAGCATGCAGAGTGATCCTGTTGACCAAGTTAAAATCTTCTCTACTCAGAACCCACCACTGGGGACTGGAGAGAGGCAGGTCTCATAAGACCATCTGTTGCTCTTGCAAGGGACTGAAGTTTAGTTCTCTGCACCCTCATAGTGGCTTACAACTGTTTTTAATTCCAGTTCCAAGAAACTCAACACACTTTTCTGACCTCCACAAGTGCCAGACACACGTGGTGCACATACATAAAAGCAGGAAAAACACTCACATACATAAAACAAGAAATAGAAATCTAAAAAAGAAATTAAACAGAAACCTCCAATAACTTTACACATCTCAAAGCATCAGAGCCCATTAAATGTCCTCCAAGATGTTTGTGTTGAATATTTGTCTCCTCACTTCTTTTGTTGCATCCCCTAGTGTTTTCTTTCTCCCTTCTGCTGTTGCCTCATTGACTTCCTCGGTTGTTGCTTGAACACAACAAGAAGCATTCTTCCTTTACTGGTCCTTGGTCCTTTTACCTGAAATGTCAGTTCCTACTATTTTTGCATGGCCTATTGTCTTGTCTCTGTCATGCTTCAGTGTCTGGTTAATTTTAATGACATTTTTAAACTTTGAATCCTGATGTCACTTTGCTCTTGCTTAATTTTTCTCTGTCTTTCTTATATATTTTATATAATTATCTTGTGTTTTCTTGCTGCACTACTAACCACAATTATCACCACCACTACCTATCATGGCTCCAATACTATAAGTTTCATGAAAATAAAGTTGTATTACTTTTCCTCACTTCTGTGTCCCCAGGGCCTAGAACGTGGCCAGGCAGATTGTAGACTGTCAGTATTTTGTGTGTAGTTAGGTGGGTAAATGGATGAAAGAAACACACATCCAGAGATATGCACTCACTTTCCCTTTGCCCTTTATTGACTGAGTGATATTGGGTGAATCAGCTGATCTTTGCTCAACCTTTTGTCTTATTTAGAAAATGGGAAGCAAAGTAGGACCTATCCCAAAAGCTTGTTAAGAGTATCTGCTGTGAGAATTGCTTTCTATTAATTCTGTAACTAGAAAGCCTCACACATGTTCATTGTGATAAAGGTGAAGAAAGAGAATGGGATACTGATAGCACAGTGAGATATGGTAGACCCAAAACCATCTTCCATCATCTGCCTTCTTTACTGATAGCACAGTGAGATATGGTAGACCCAAAACCATCTTCCATCATCTGCCTTCTTTAGTTAGCATTAGGATAGTACCTTGATTTCACTCACATAACTTCCATTAATGAATTGTTATTCATTAGGACAGGAGTTATATTCCAAGTGTGGTCCACTGAACAATTTAATCTATTTATTATTAGTCTTTTAATCTATTACCAGGCTTTAATAAGTAAGCTCAGAAATTGAAACTACATATCCAACAGTTTGACTAAATAAAATATTGTGACCTGAATATAGTAACAATATTTTACATTTATTTTGTATTGTATATCTTTTTAAAAATTTTCTTTTTTATTATATTTTACTCAAATATTGGTTTTTAACACATTGGAAAGAAAATAAAATCATGGCTCAACTTCACAGGTAACTCTCTCCCTCTCATCTTCTCTTCCTCTCTTTCTCTCTTTTTCTCTCTCATTGGTTTTTTGAGATAGGGTGTTTGGTTTTTTTATTTTTATTTATCTTTTTTATTAAAAATTTCCACCTCCTCCCATTTCCCTCCCC
>LOJH01055839.1:0-11801 GCA_001685095.1 Ellobius talpinus | reverse complement strand
TAGAAAAAGAGAAGATCTCCTGAGTAAATTGGGAGCATGGGGACCTTGGGGGAAGATTAAGGGGGGAGGGGAGCAGAGAAAAGTGTAGAGCTCAATAAATATCAATAAAAAATGTAAAAAAAAGTTTAAATTACCATCCAAGGGCCATGCTTTTCCACCACAGCTCATACCTGGGCCATACTGTGTTTAAAAAATAACAGTAAATGAGCCAAACAGTGGTGGCACACGCCTCTAATCCCAACACTCTAGAGGCAGAGACAGGGAGATCTTTGTGAGTTTGAGGCTAGCCTGGTCTACAGAACGAGTTTCCAGGACAGTCAGGGCTACACGGAAAAACCCTGCCTCAAAAATCCAATAAATAAATAAATGAAGTCATCATTTAAATGAAAGCATTATTTGGTATGAAGTTGTAAAGGCAGGGATAATTTTACTTTTGGTCTAGAAGAGTTCCTGCAGGGCTGAAGGATGTGGATGCTGCCCTTTTTGAGGCCCTCTATCACTGTCTCTGGGCCTAACCCCTGCTCTCTCAGGAAAACATGAGCTGACTACTGCTGAGCCATCATAGTGGACACAGTCTCCTTGGAGCCCTGACCTGGACAACAGTGAATTGTGGCTATGGAACAGGGGATATAACAAGCAATAAGACAAAGTAATGCGAATAACCAGAGTCCACAAACTGTTCATTTTATCTTTATAATTTTGAAAGAATTTCAGATTTACAGTTTCCAAGTGCCACAAGTGCCTGTTGTCCAGCTGCAGGGCATCAGTCAGAACAGAAGAGTAACATGATGATAGAGCTTAGTGCAGATCTCACCTTTGTCCCCGTACTGTCCTTTCTCTGTTTCAGGACCCGGCCTAGGATGGCACCTTGCATTCAGTTATTATACCAGTCTGGTCTCCTTTAGTCTGGAATAGTTCTCCGATCTTTCCCTAACTTTCATGACCTTCACATTATCCCACACCGCCCCCCCCCACTTTATTTTTTGAGACAAGGTCTTGCTATGTAGCCAAATTGACTTCAAACTTCAAATGTTCTTGCCTCTACCTCGGTCTAAGTGCTGGGGTCATAGACTGTATCACCTCAACATTTTTGAAGTTATTCTGCATACAAGTGCTATCCAGTAGAATTTTCTAAGAGAGAAATGTTCTTTATCTATAACCAGATGAATTTCACATTTGGAATGTGGCCAGAGGGGCTCAGAATGCCAAAGGCATTTTTAAAAGCTGTTGACAGGTGATTGGGAACCAGGCAGGCCACGAAGCTGGATTGTTCCAATGCCCTTCAATGTCCAGAAAGGACAGGGCTAACTATAACCACAATTAGAAGCCAGTTCTCACAAGCCTGATGCTCTTTTTGCAAGAATTAAGTAAAAGCTCTGTATGGTGAATTCTAATTGGTCTTAATAATAAAAACCTGGAGCCAGATATCGGGGTAAATACTGAAAGGTCAGAGAAATAAAAGAGCAAGCCACTAGAGAGACTTCTTACCTCTACCAAATTCTCAGACCAAAGGGGCTGAGCTCCTGTCTCCTCTCTCTGCCTGGCCACATCACTCCTGTCTCCACCTCCCCTGTGCTGAGATTAAAGGTGTGAGATCCCAAGTGCTGGGATCAAAGGTGTGAGCTCTGTTTCTCTTTTGACTGGTTAAACCTCTGTAAACCAGTGTGGCCTTGGACTCCTGATCTTCCTGCTTCCACCTCTCAAATTCTGGGATTAAAGATGTGTGCCACCACTGCCTGTCCTAGTGGCTAGCTCTGCCCTCTGATCCTCAGGCAAGCTTTAGTTGTTAGAGCACAAACAAAATATCACCACCGAGGTCCTGGTTGTTTGCAGCAAGACTAAATCACCAATACTCACTTTTTTAAAAATTGCTTTTTACGTTTTCAAATGTATTTTGTAGTCAAGGGGACAGACAGTTGTGGAGATCAGAAGAAAGCTTTCGGGAGTTCTTACGCTGCGTTGGTCCCAAGGGTCAAACTTAAGTGTGATTTGTATATGCTGAAAGTTGGGAACTATCTATACAACTACCAAGAACAGTGTGCTGGTTTGAATGAAAATGGCCCCCATAGGCTCACAGGGAGTGGCACTATTAGGAGGTGTGGCCTTATTGGGGGAAGTGTGTCACCAGGGGTGGCTTTGGGTTTCAGGAGCTCAACCTAGGCCCACTGGCTCACTCTCCCTTCCTGCTGCCTGAGGATCCAGATGTAGAAAGAGCTCAGCCTTCCTGCAGCACCATGTTTGCCTGCACTTCCCACCATGAGGCTAATGGACTAAACCTCTGAACTGTGAGCCAGCCCTCAAGTAAACTGCTGTGGTAATAGTGTCTCTTCATAGCAATAGGAACCCTAAATAAGCCAAAGAGTAATAAAATCTCAGAGTTCTAGAATCTTTGTCACATAACTAATTCTGTTTGGCAGCAGTAGTGATTTCCCATGGAATCCCTCAGGCTTCTCTTTAGAATCTGTGCTAGACAGGAAAGTTTAACATTAAGTATGCCATTGATGCAGTTTTCAAATTTTTTCATGTTTTACATTTATGAGGGTGATAGATGCCAATGCTTTTGGGAACTGATTCTCCTTCCCTCAGATTCTCAAGTTTGGCAGCAAGTGCCTTTACCTGCTGAGCCATCTCACCAGCCCTGCTGATACATTTTCACATATGCTCAAGCTGTGCACTCAGCACCCACAGCCAAGCTACAGGACATGTCTACCCTCTAGGCGTGCCGCGGTAACTAATATGAAGGACATTAGTTTTTACTTCTTGTTGAAACATGTGACTGGAAGCAGAAAGCATGCATTATTTTATCTGTTAGCTGAGCACCATTTAGCCACGCCACCCATTCCACTATGTGAGAGCCTACCCCTGTTATGTGCATCGAGAAGCTGTGACCTCTCACTACTGTGTACTGGTCACAGTCTGCCCATTCATTTTACGGATGCGCATTTTAATTGGTTTCATAATTTGCTTATTAAGAATAAAGACACTAGAACCTTTTCTAGTGGATGTAGTTTTAAAAAAGATTTTAATCTTAGCTTTAATTACCTGGGTAGGTGTACAGTGAGTACAGGTGCCAGAGGAGGTCAGAGGTGTCGGGTCACCCTGGTGCTGGGGTCTAAAGCGGTTGTAAGGCGCCAGACATGGGTTCATAGCTCAAAATCTTGTGCTGCATCATATTCCCATGGTCCCTGCTCGTGTCGCCTGGCTAGGCACTCACGCCCCATGACATTTGCGTGACACCGCACCTTTACGGAGCACTGCGTGCCAGGCACTGGTAACCCTCTCTCCTCCAGCACCCGGCTAAAAAGGAGAGCTGTTTTGCTTGAGGAGGTGGGACGGAATCCAAGAACGCCAGTTTTCTGGGCTTCTGAACTTCCCGTGGAAACTGCTCTAGACCAAGCAAGGAGAGAATAATCTGCTCCTTCATGCCTCTGCAGGGAACCAGAACGGCCCCCAAGCAAGGTCTATGGAGCACTAGCAGCTAGACCAGCGGCTCATCAAACTCGGGGCGCCTCCAAAGTCCCCACGATCGGTCTGGCCATCCTCGGCTCAGGACCTTCCTGCCCAACCAACAGCCTTGCTTCCGACCCATCCTGTCCAGTCCCTGCCCAGCCAATGGCAGAGTTTCCGGCCCCACCCCTCCCTAGCTCCTCCCCGCGCCCTGGCCAATGGCCGCGCGGCTCGCCCCGCCCCGCCCTCTTGATCTGGGAGGGTGCTGCACGGTCGCACGGGGGTCAACCTGTTGACTAGTCTGGTTTCCTCCCGGTAAGTTCGCAGCCCGGGAGTGGGTTCTCAGGGCTCAGAGCTCACCAATGCCCTTCAGGGAGGGGGCCTTGGCCGGAGCCCAGTGCGGCGCGGAGTCCGCAGGAGCGCCCCGGGCCTGGGCACGCGGGGTCGGGGAGGCTCCTGACGGGATTATGGGAGAGCGCGTTCCGCCCCACTCGGATTCGGGACCCTGGGAGTTCCTCGAGCCGCATCCGGCACCTTTAGTGAGCAGGTAGGTGGTGCAGAGCGTTTGCCCGTGCTGGACAGGAAGAACCTCGGCGTGCCTCCTGCCTCTCCCTGGCCCTGATGACTCCAGCGAGGCCTGGCTCCGCGCAACGACCTGTGGCAGTCGCGCCAGGGAGTAAGCCTGCCAGCCCGGAGTACGGTCTGATTCCGGGTCTGGACAGTTGTGGGCAATGACACCTGTTCAAAACAGCCTCCCTGCACTTGGAGACCTGGGCCCTGCCGGGAATCTAGTTTGAGGCCAGGAGACGTGTCCCTCGGGAGTGTGGATATTTCTTTCCGTGACCCGGTCGGAAACTCTGTGGAAGTCAGGTCGGAAGCTTTGCTGTGTCCAGGATACCCCTGTCATCTCCTTTTCTCTGAGATGGGAAAGAAGTTTGAGGAAAAGGATGAAAACAAAGGAAAGGAAAAAAATGTTCTTTGGATACCGTCAAGCTTCCAAAACCTGAAGGGCGTTTGGCCTTGATCTCAGAACTCAGGTGAATGTCAGTGAGGGTTGCATTAATGCCAGCCGTGTCTGAGAAATTTATGCTTCAGAGAGCCTAAATGCTGCATCTTCTCACCCTGTAGACCTATCCCCAGGCAGTGACCTTGACATAAAGATGGACTTTGTGACTCTCCTGCAGGGCCTCTGTGCTCTGTTAGTCCATGGCAAGAAGACTGGGTTCAAATCCCACAGGGTCAGTATAGTATCACTTCCTTCTTGCTTGTGATTGTGTCAGAGGACTAGCTGAAAGAATCGTAGGCTGCTCCTGGTAACAGTGAACCTTCAAGAGAAAACAAATGTGAGTCTCCTCTGCTTTTGGTGGGGCTACATGCCCCCCCATCTGTGCCTTCAGGCTTGTGGCTGGACTGCAGAAAATTGCTAGTTTGACTCCCTCGTCATATCTTTCTAGGTGATCTGGGAAAGGAGGGGCCAAGGTTTCATCAGCCTGTCTGCCCCAGAAGTCTTCATCTCCCGGAGGCTCAACAGACCCTAATCTTACCTCCCTGATCTCCTAACCTTCCATCTGTGGCTCTCCAAAGGAATGTAGCATTTGGTAGTTAGCAGTGCAGGTGGTACCGTCAGTCGTGGGTCACTAGGCAGAACTGGTATTTCGTCTCACATGTGGCCGGGGCCTGCACCTGGAGCAGCTACACTGTCTCCCAGAGGCCCCATACTCAATAAAGAGCACCTGGTTCCCCCTTCTCCCCCTCCCTTCTTCTCTTTTGAACAATACTCTTGGAATCCAGCAACAAGTTGACCTTGTCACAATGGAGCTCTGAAGTGCTACTGTCTTTCTGTGACTTCCCCCTGACTTCCCTAGAGTAGGCGGTGGCACCTCCCCTGCCCCAGCTTCCAAGAAACAATGTTTCGTTCTTTTCCCCCACCTCCCGTGTACACAAAGCACCAGGAACATAGCTGCCCAGGCTCCCTTCTGTGATTGCCATCCTGGCCACACCCATCATCATCATTCCTGTCCCCCTCCCCCCCTTGGTCTCTTGACTTGTCATTCTCCTTCCATCCTGGGCTTTCCAAAGGCCTTAGAACCTCCAGAGAGTTCTGTAATGCAAGTCGAGCTTCTGCTTTCCCGTGATTCCTTCTTTCACACCAAGTAAAACTGCTAGCTTCCTCTTTGACTTTGACTTCCGCCCCTCTTAGCATTCCAAACCACTTCACTCACCTGCTTTCTCTTCAGACACTCCAAGCACTTAGAATCTGGGGTGTTTGAGGAGAAACACACATCTTAAACATTCGCATCTGCTTTGCCTTCTGCTCAGAACTCTTCATAGTGAAGGACCACACAGCTTAGATGCTACCAATCAGAGGGCCTTCCTTGAGCACTCAGTTTAAGCAGGGCATTTCCTCCTGGAGTTTTGTCCCATTGTCTCATTTCACTTTCTTCAGTAATCAGAATACTTTCTGGGCTTGTCATCTGGGGATGTGCTAACTGATCTGTGACCACTTCCACTCCATAGCACATAGGTTGGATGCGTGTGGAGGGCACATAGACCTTGCTTTCTTAGCCCTGATGGGGAGGATGCTCCATAAGTAATGCTTGCTTGCATTTAAGGCACTTTAAATGTTTACATTTAGGGCTCGGCGGTGGTGGCAGGAGCAGAGGCAGGAGGATCTCTGTGAGTTCGAAGCCAGTCTAGTCTACAAGAGCTACAGAAATACACTTTCTGGGGGGAAGAAAAAGTTTACATTTAGGGTCAGTGAAATGGCTCAGCCAGTAAAAGTGCTTGCTGTGTTAGCCTGATGACCTGAGTTCAAGCCCTGGAACCCAAAATGGAAGGAGAGAATCAACTCAAAAACTGTCCTCTGATATGTGAATGTGTGCTTGTGACTATGTGCACACATTCACACACCCGCCATACATATACAATAGTAAGTGAATAAGAATTTAAAAGTGGCTCATTTAAAAAAATTAATCTTAAGGGGACCGGAGAGAAGGCTCAGTGGTTAAGAACACTGGCTACTCTTCCAGAGGGTCTGGATTTGAGTCCCAGCACCCAGATTGCATTTCACTACCATTTGTAACTCAGTTCCAGAGGATGGGATGCCATCTGCTGGCCTCTGAAGGCATGTGGTGCATAGGCATACATGCAGGCAAAACACCCATGCACATAAAATATAAATAAATCTTGGGGCTGGAGAGGTGGCTCAGCACTTAGGAGAGTACACTGCTATTCAGAGGACCAGAGTTCAGATCCCAGCACCCACGTCTGGCAGCTTACGACTGCCTGTCACTCTAGCTCCAGGGGTTCCAATGCCCTCTTCTGGCCTCCCCAGGCCCCTTCCCTTATGCACATATCCATACTCATACCCACACACACATAATTTTTTTAAAATTAATAAAGGAAATCTTTAAAGAAAAAAAGAAGTGAGGAAGTTAAAAATAAAAAAGCAAAGATTCTAAAAGCTGAGAAAGAATTGCCTTCCTCCAACCCTCTGCCAACTTGTTGCCCTGTGTGATCTTTCTTCCAGTCCATCTCTCTCAGTCCATCCCATCCTTCCCAGGGCCGGAGTCCACTCCAGAAGCTGAGCAGCCATGACATTTGCTGAAGAGAAGACCTATAAGTATATCCGGGACAACCACAGCAAGTTTTGCTGTGTTGACGTTTTGGAGATCCTGCCTTACCTGTCCTGCCTCACACCCAGTGACCAGGTGAGCCAAGGAAGCCACAACTGGCCAGTGCTCTGAGCACAGAGCTGTCCCATCCAAGTTCAGCCCTTTTCCCAGACCAAGCCTTCTGAGGCTGCTGCCTGCCCTGCTTTTCTGACTTTTAGATCAAGTGTATTAACGGTGGCTTTCCTAACATTGTTGATTTCCTTTTGTTTTTATGTTGCACTCAAGAACTTGACCCCAGATCGGCAGGTTTCCAGGCTCTGGCTCCCTAATTTTTCAGAACCTTCTCTTTGCCTGTCCTTGGATCTTGGTCCTACTTGGTTCTGATTCGTTCTCTCCTAGTATCTTATCTTGGGATAGAGTCTGGAGTGTCAGTTTTGAGGACTCCACCACCACAACTTACTGCGGGCTCCTGCTCTCACCAGCCAGTGAAGTGGTTTATATTTGGGCTCTTCTCAGATGGCATAGGCTCCTGTGCTCCCAGCAGCTGCCTGTGTGCTGTTAGGGTCTCCGGAGTGCTGTTGTTTTCTGTGCAGTGTCCCATGCAGACAGTGTTACAGTGCAGGTCTGGGCACTCCGGAGAGTCTACTGGCCTCACCCTGCCATCTAGTGTGTAGTAAATATTTCTTGTGGCTTGTCACTTGTTTCTCTCTTCTCTTCCTCCTAATCCTCTACCAAGTTTTCTTCCTCCTCTCCCTTCCTGTCCTCTTTCCTCCTTCCTTTCTCTTTCTTCAGACAAGGTCTTCCTACATAGCCCAGTCTGGTGTCAAACCCGTATTATCCTACTTCAGCTTCCTCAGTGTTGAGACTAACAAGCAGATTGATCATTTTCAAGTGGGAATCCCAATGAATAATTAAAAAAAAAAACAAAACTACAGCTGCTGTCGCATTTCTACACTTGCCTGCCTGGCTTCCCATTCTTGGTCCCCTCCCTCTTCTTCTCTGCCCCCTTTATCCCATTGTTGCTGGGCCCCTTTTCCTTCTCAACTTACTCACTCTTCCCTTTGCTTTAGGAGCTGCCTGATTCAAGCTTTGCCCCCTTTGCTGCTTTGCTTCTGCTAAGCCTCTGCCTCTTCATCCATAAAGTAGGGATGATCATAGTGTTTAATGGGACAGTGTCTGCAAACCTAAACATGGCCATCGCCTTTTCCTGGCAGCTGCCTTGATTGTTGATTGTGCTTCCTCATTCCGTATGTGGGCTACCACCCTGACCTTGTCCTGACTCTTACCCAGTTTCAGGTAGCTGCCTTCATCTTGTGGCTTTCTTAGTGTCCCCTTTGCAGTAGCTCTCTTCTGAGTGGAGAAAAGGCTAGGCCACCTGGCCTGAGTAGGGCGGCTGTGCTGTCTTCCAGGATCAACTGCGGGCTTCCTACAAGCAACTAGGGAACCGGGACACACTCTGGGACCTCTTCCATAAGCTCCAGCGTCGGGTTGGCTGGGTAGAGGTCTTCATCCGGGCCCTAAGAATCTGTGAGCTGCCTGGGCTGGCTGAGCAAGTGACTCGAGTGTATCAGAGCTACCTGCCTCCTGGTGAGCATCCTGCCCTTGCCTCCTTCCTGGGCCCCATCTCCCTCTTCCTTCACCTTGTATCTCCTGCCTTTCTGTCTCCATTGCTCTCCATCATAGGATATACCTGGGTTTAATCCAGCTGAGCCACTCACTAACTAGCTGTGTCCCTTTGGCCATATCCCTTAATTTCTTAGTCTGTCACAGTGGGGCTAATGGCCACATTTCTCATGTGTGGCTGCAGTGGATAGACACCCCAGGGTGATGCCTTGAGCGTTAGCTGGGGTTTCTTGCCTCCCCTATGCCTGGCACAAGGCACCTGCTGTCAGTTTTGTAGCTCTGATGTTTGCCTCCCTACTTGGTCCCCATTTTCTCTCCTGTCTCCTTTCTCTACAATGTAGAGTGCAGAGTCTACACCCAATCGCTCACCCCACTCTTCATTTCTCTTTCCCTCCCCAAGGTTTCTCTGAGAACATCCTGCTTTCTAAGCCCAACACCCAGCTGCCCAGTTGCTCCTTAATTCCTCTTAATGTCCCTGCCAAGTCATGTGGTGGTGTGTGGGGGGAGGCGTTGTCAGTAGTTGTCCCTGAAGAGAAGATCCAGAAAGAAAAGCCAAGCCAATCTTGAACACACCGTGTTTGCTTTTCTTTCCCGTTTCCTCCCTTCTTTCCAAGTTGGTGTCTTCATTTGTGGAAGTCAACAGTGCTCTCTCAAATAGAGATGACTATGGTAGGGTCATAGATGGGCCGTAGCAAGGGTCAGTTGAGGATGACAGCTGTGAGGGAAAGCCTTGGGACAGAGAGGAGTGACCACTGGCAGTGCAGCTGGGCTCGTGCCCCCCATCTCTCCATCTTTCCTGTCTTCTCCAGCTGCTTTCCCCCACCCCTCCCCAGTGATGCTTTCACCCCACATCAGGTAAGTTTTCGGAGTTATTTAAGGGAGACAAGACACCCCAGAGCTTCCAGATCTGGTAATAACCAGGACACTTGTGATTCTTTCTGGACATCACTATGTCTTTGTCCTTTAGGGACTTCACTCCGCTCCCTAGCACCACTGGAGTCACCAGCAATTCCTGCCACAGCTCCAGGACCTTCTGCCTATGCTCCAGGCCACAGCATCCCTGACAATGGCTACCAAGAGAAACCAGGCTACCCCAGGCCTGTCCAGGACACCCAGCCACCAAGGTCCCCAAGAGAGGTAGGTTCTCACAGTCCACTTCAAGCTTGCTGCTTTTTGTTTGTTTTTTTGTTTGTTTTTGTTTTGTTTTTCAAGACAGGGTTTCTCAGTAGCTTTGGATCCTGTCCTGGAACTAGCTCTTGCAGCAGCCTGGCCTCAAATTCACAGAGATCCGCCTGTCTCTGCTTCCCAAGTGCTGGGATTAAAGGTGTGCGCCACCATAGCCTGGCCTGTTTTTTTTTTTAAATATTTTATTTATTTATTATGTATATAGTGTTCTACCTGCATGTATACTTGCAGGCCAGAAGAGGGCACCAGATCTCATTATAGATAGATGTGAGTCACCATGTGGGTGCTGGGAATTGAACTCCGGACCTCTGAAAGAACAGCTAGTGCACTTAACCACTGAGCCATCTCTCCAGCCCCCCAGTTTTTGTTTTTCTAAAGCATTTGAGGTCATCCTGGAAGGCTGGATGTATCTCTCAATTGGTGGAGTTATTGCCTAGTATACACACAACCCTGAGTTCATTTCCAACACCATTTAAACTGGCCATGATGACACACGCCTATAAACCTAATGCAAAGGAGAATCAGGTGGATCAGAAGTTATCTTTAGCTATATACTAAGTTCAAGGCTAGGGTGAGATACAAAAGACCCTATCTGAAACAAACAAACAAAAACAGTAACAGCAACAACAAAACCAAGTAGGGACTAAGAACTCAAGACATATTAGGCAAGTATATTATTGATCTGTTACCCCATGGTATGTGAAGTTTACCTATGACCAGAAGCAAGGCAAGGGTTCCCAGGGTCCTAGGAACAGGAGCTGAGGCCTATAGGAGATGCTCCATAAATATCTGCTGTTCTTTATAAATATTTGTTAGCTCTTGGGAGAAGCAATTTCTTTATTACTATTTCCTCTGTTGCAGAATTCAGAGCAAGTCCCACAGGCCAGCTTTGGGACTGGTGACTCTTTGATGCCTTCACCTAACCTACAAGCACTTAGTCCTCGGCCCTCCAGAGAGCATCGTGGTCAAGAACCAGAACGGGGTGGCATATCCACAGCAAGTATGCATAGAATGTGGTATCACAGGGTCTCTCAGACCTCCCAAGGGAAGGGTGGGGTTACAGTTACCACTTGGCCTTCCTCGGACAGGATGCAGGGTAGGAATAAAAGGTATTCACGTCAGAGAGCGTGCATGTGTGTTCATGTGTGCGTGTATACGTGTGTACATGCGTGAGTAGAGTTGCAGCAGCTTCAGTCACAGTCATTTATTAGCACATGGCTCAGCTGGGTAGGTCTTCTGGTCTTGTTGACTTCCTCCCATGCATTCCCTGACATGACCATATGCTCTGCTGCTGTCCGTTGACTGGTGCCTCTCTCATCCTCTAGCATGCAAACCCAACTCATGCTGTCAGGGCAAGACTCTGGATAAAAGAGAGGGAGGGCTGTGAGGCATAGGCTCAAAACTGGCTTTATTATTCTTGCCGTTCTGAGAGCGGATAAACTGGCACAGTTACACTGGGGAATGTGATTGCTGTGTAGGTGTGTTGCTGCACATTGCTACACATGAGAGAGAGTTAGGGCAAAAGGGCTGAAGACGGGAAGGATAGCATAGGACTAGCCGATGAGGGAGCTCTGAAACACTGCTATGCACAAGGAGAGCTCTAGTTCCCAGCTGTGGTGGCTACAATCAGAATGGCTTCTGGAAGCTCGTACATCTGAGTACTTATTCCCTAGCTGGTGGAACCATGTAGAAAGAACTAGGAAGAGGTGGACTTAGAAGTTTCTTTTTTTTTTTTTTGGTTTTTCGAGACAGGGTTTTTCTGTGGCTTTGGATCCTGTCCTAGAACTAGGTCTTGTAGACCAGGCTGGCCTCGAACTCACAGAAATCAACCCGCTTCTGCCTCCTGAGTGCTGGGATTAAAGGTGTCCACCACCACTTGGCGGGCTTAGAGGTTGCAATAGCCCATGCCATCCCCAGTTAGCGCTCTCTCTC
>LOJH01055836.1:0-11802 GCA_001685095.1 Ellobius talpinus | reverse complement strand
GGATAAGGAAAATGTGGTACATTCACACAATGGAGTACTACACAGCAGAAAAACTTGACGTCTTGAATTTTGCCGGCAAATAGATGGAGCCAGAAAACATCATTTTGAATGAGGTAACCCAGACCCAGAAAGACAATTATCACATTTACTCACTCATAAGTGGTTTTTGAACATAAAGTAAATAAAACCAGCTCACAAATCACAATCCCAGAGAACCTAGACAACAATGAGGACACTAAGAGAGACATACATACATCTAATCTACATGGGTAGTAGAAAAAGACAAGATCTCTTGAGTAAACTGGGAACACAGAGACCTTGGGAAAGGTTTGAAGGGGAGGGGAGAGGAAGAGAGGAGAGCAGAGAAAAATGCATAGCTCAATAAACATCAATTTACAAAAGAGAATCCACAATAATAATCAATAAAGTGTTTTCCAATTGTAGTTGATAAGTTATATTTTGTAAAGAAAGAGCATAATTGTTGGCAAAACTCAAGATATTTCTTGTGTAACTTCACACAAGTTACAGGATGATGCCACCACTCTGCTGAGAGAGCAGGGGTCTATGAACAAAGAGGGAATCTGTCTGCTAATGGCTGTTTATAAGTGACTTGGGGCTCTGTTAAAAGCCTTCTGTAAGTTTCAGGAGTTTGGAATGTTCTTAATGCCTCCATCTTCTTGTGGGTCATCCTTTAGTGGCATGATTCCTCAAAGACAGGTCTTTGCTACTTGATTTTATAGCAACTCCATTTAGGGAAATGAAAATAAACTCTCAAATGAGTGCCTGAATGAAGCATATCACACCACTATATGCACCACCCTATGCATGACGGACAGTCTGAATAATACATGTTCATTTACACACTGATCAATAACTAAGTAAGTCAATAAATGAATGTGAAACATCTAAAATCAGTATCAAAACTGAAAATATAAGGCCTCAGAGTATCAATGTTGTAGCAGTCTCTACAAAGTTCTGTCATCAAATTATTTTCTTCAAAATGTAATATTATAAAGTCATAAATAATGTGGTAGACATTACCAACAAAATTTCATAAGTGATGAGGAACCTCCTTCAGCCAATTGCCTTTGTGAGGCTGGAAAAGGTAGGGTATATCTTTGAGCTCGAAAAAGTCATGGTCCTGCCCACTTGTCTCTCTTTTTCCATTGTGCCACACCTGGATGCCGGCCTCGTTCCTCTTTCCTCATTGTGTTCTGTGAGCTTCCCTTTTAATAACGAAACATTTTAGTATACCCTATTCAGAGTGAGTGTTGGATTATTTGATTTGTGTGCTCCCATCTGATGTCTTCCATTTCACATAAACGTTTAATGCAAAGGCCAAATTGCAGATAGGCACTCATGAAACAACTAGGAAGGAAAAACAACAGGGTGAAAGTCAGCACTACCCGGTCATGTTGTGTCTAAGACACTGAGATTGCTCAAGTCTGTAAATTAAAAGAGGAAATGCCTGTTATTATGGCCCCAATAATACCACTCCTATGAAATATAAAACACCTTATATTCACCCAGGAAGGGAGAAAAATAGAGTGGACATCATCTGAGTGTTTTGTTTGATGACCACATTACAAGGGATCAGGCTTCCTGATTGGTTCCGTTATTCCACATATTGCTAATTTCCCAGCTATTCGGTCTTTCTAGGTACTAGCGATACAAATTTTTATACTCTACAGAAACATTGGTTTCTTATCCTGGGATACTTGGATAAAGTACAAATCAGATTCTGACAACCAGAAAAGAAGAACTTCAGCCTTGAACAGGATACCCAAATTGTTATAAAGTCTTGCCACAGTTTAGCCTAGGAAAATAATCCACTGAAGATGCGTAGAAATATTATCAGAACCAATGATTCGTACAATTTTTCAGATAATTATGAAGTCAAAGTGTTTTTTTCTTTCTGTCTAATATACTTAAAACTTTTATAAAATTTCAATTAACATTTGGTAGATATGGCCACATTAGGTTGTCTGTTTTTGTTTTTTACCACAGTTGGTATTTTTATATCAGAAATAGGAAATCCCTCAAGCACTGTGTACATACGTTATATCATCTACATTGTTTGCCTTTATGTGGCACAGCATTGAAGGAAAGTCTCCTCTCCATTCTGGGAAGTAGGCAGGCTTACTGATTATCTTTACCACTGCCTCCTATGCTCCAAATCCATTTTGACAGTCTCATCCCCAGCTCTGTAGCAGGCTACCTGATTTGGCCTTCTCTGACCCAACCTCCAGCAGATCACAGTGATTTTCCCCTTCAACCTTTCTTTTCCCTACTCTTGCCATTATCCCAATGCTCCAGCAGGCATTACTTGGGAACTTTCCAATCAAGCCTGATGGAGAATCAATTAGGCCAGCAAAGTAGATAGTTCAGGTTCAGACCTTCACTTTCTCTCCACTTCTCCACATGTAATCCCACTTTAAAATTTTTATGTATTTATTTGTTTGTTTATTTTACACCCTGGCCATAGTTTCCCCTCCCTCCTCTCCTTCTATTCCCTCCTTCTAGCCCACTTCTGTTCTCACCCTAAATACACTCCTCCATTCTGTTTACAAAAGGACAGGTCTCCATGAGTATCAACAAAACATAGCATATCAACTTATAGTAAGACTAAGTACTTTCCCATGTATTAAGGCTGGGCAAGGTGAGCCAGTATGAGGAATAGGGTTCCGAAAGCCCGTAAAAGAGTCGAAGAAAGCCTATGTTTCCTGTGTTAGGGGTCCCACAAGAGGACCAAGAAATATAACTCTAACATGTATGCAGAGTGCCTAGGTCAGTCCCATGAAGGTTCCTTGATTGTTGGTTCAGTCTCTGTGAGCCCCCATGAGACCAGGGTCATTGATTCTGTGAGTTTCCTTGTGGTATCCTTGACCCCTCTGGCTCCTACAATCCTTTTTCCCTCTCTGTTTGGAACTTCCTGAGCTCCACCTACTCCTGGCTATGGGTCTGTATCTGTTTCCATCAATTTCTGGAAAAAACCTCCCTGATGACAATTGGCCTAGGCACCAATCTATGAATATAGAAGAATACCATTAGGCATCATTACCTTGACATTTTTTCCCAGTCATATTTGGTTCTATCCTAGGGCTCTGCATCGTCTAGCTTGTGGATGCTAGCACTACATGCAATGTCAGGAGTAGGCTTACTATTCTAGCATATGTTTAAAGCTAAACCAGTCATTAGCTGGCCATTCCCTCAATCTCTAGGTCTCCCTAACCCCAGGATGTCTAATAGGTAGGACAAACTTTAGGTCAATGGTTGTATGACTCAGTTGGTTTCCCAGTCTCTTGAACTGAAGTCTTGCAAGGTCACAGGAGATGGCCAGTTCAGGCTATGTATATGTTATCCCTAGCAGTCTTAACCAGAGTTATTCTTGTAGATTTCAGGAATATTTACATGCACCAGCTTTTTACCTGACCCCAAAATGTCTCCCAATTTCAGTAGTCTTCTTCAGGACTCTCCCATAGATATGCCCCAAACTGACCACTTATGCGCTCATGCCCATTTATACTAGTTCTCTCAGAAAATCCCTTCTATTTACCTTCCCATGTAGATCTGAATATTCCCCCCATGAACCGTCCTTGTTACCTATTTTTTCTGGGTCTGTTGATTATAACATGATTATCCTTTTTTTACAGCTAGTATCCACTTATGGGTGAATACAAACCATATTTGTCTTTCTCGCCCTAGGTTGCCTCACTGAGGATTATTTTTTTCTAGATCAATGCATTTGCTTTCAAATTTCCTGGTATCCTTGTTTGTAGCAGCTGAGTAATATTTCATTATGTAAATACACCATATTTTTGTTACCCATTCCTCAGTTGAGAGAAATCCAGGTTGTTTCCAGGTTCTGGCTATTTCAAATAAAACTGCTATGAGCATAGTTGAACAAGTGACCTTGTGGAGTGATTGAGCATTCTTTGGATATATAACCAAAAGTAGTATAGCTGTGTTTTGAGGTAGATTAACTCTCAGTTTTCTGAAAAACAGTCATTCTGACTTACAAAGAGGCAGTACAAGTTTGCACTTCTACCAGCAATAAAGGAGTATTCCCCTTGCTCTGCATCCTTGCCAGCATGAGCTGTCACTTGTGGTTTTGATCTTAGCCATTCTGAAAAAATAAGAGGTAACATCAGGGTCATTTCGATTTGCATTTCCCTGATGGCCAAAGACGTTAAACATCACAAATGTTTCTCGGCCATTTGAATTTTTTTTCTTTTGAGAATTCTGTTTAGATCTATACCCCCATTTTTATTTATTTTTGTTAGGTTTTGTTTTCTTGTTTGTTTTGTTGTTGTTTTGCGAGACATGGTTTCTCTGTGTAACAGCTCTAGCTGTCCTGGAGCTAGCTTTTGTAGACCAGACTGTCCTCAGATTCAGAGTTCCACAGGTAATTCTGCCTTCTAAGTGCTGGGATTAAATGCATGTGTTGCTATGCACCCAATTTTTAATTAATTTTGTTATCTAGTTTATTGTATTATGTAGTTAATTGGATTATGTAGTTTCTTGAGTTCATTTATATTTTGGATATCAGTCCTTTGCCAAATATGGAGTTGGTGAAAATTTTTTCCTATTTTGTAGGCTGACATTTAGTCCTACTGTCGGTGTCCTTTGCCTGTGTACTGTTGATGTCCTGTTCCGGAAGTTGTGCAAATGATTTCAAGGCTAGCTATTCCACACATTCTCCTCAATCTGGTTTAGTACATCTGGTTTTATGTGGAGATCTTTGATCCAATTGGATTTGAGTTTTGTGCAAGATGATAAATATGAATCTATTTGCATTCCTCAACATGCAGATATCCATGTTGAAGTTGCTTTCTTTTTTCCATTATGTATTTCTGGTTTCTTTATCAAAATCAGGTATTTATGCGTATGTGGATCTTTTAAATGATTTTATTGACCAACCTGTCTGTTTTTATGCCAATACCATGCTGTTTTGATTAGAATAGCCCTGTAGTAGCACTTGAAATCAGGAACGGTAATACCTCTAGAAGTTCTTTTATTGTACAGGATTATTTTAGCTATCCTAGGGTTTTTGTTTTTCCATATTAATTTGGGTATTTTTCATTCTAGGTCTGTAAATAATTGTGCTTGAGTTTTAATGGTGGCAACCCCACTTTCTTATCCCAGCACTAAAATAGACCTTCTGCTGTGATTTTCCCTCACTCTCTGCACCTATTCCCAAGTAACTAAGTAGATCTTAGTAAAATACCATCCTTTCCTCCCCATTATGGAGCCCCTCAACCCATTCTTCCTAGTCCTTTCCATTTTCTTTCATCCTCCAATACCTAAAAACATATTTAATGATATATCTCCAGGGTTCACACCTAACCGTATTCCAGAATTTCCTGCCAGGCATCTCATTGCCAACACACTTTGCTAAAAGTCAGAGAGTAAAATCAAAACCAACAGGAATAAAACAGCAACCAAACAAAGTCAATATAAGATCAGCTCACAGAATTACAATTTTCCCCAATCCAGATGACTTGATGCCAGAATAAAAGCACAATCAATAACACACAGGACAATCTGCTTCTACTGGAGTCCAGCAACCCCTCCACAGTAGACCTTGAGAACTGTAACCTAGCTTAAGCACAATAAAAAGACTTTAAAATGGCATTCATTGATATAATAGCATTCCTTAAATATGAAATTAATAAATATCTTAAGTAAACATATTAAAATACAAACCAACTCTGAAAGGAAATAAATAAAGATATCTAATGTTGAAAAGTGAATCAAGAAAAGCCCAAATTGTGGAAAATTTGGGAATGAAAATTTTTTGGACTTTGAGCAGGAACCACAGAAGCAAGCATTCCCAACAGAATACAAGAGATGGAAAAGAAAATATCAGGCATTGGAGACAAAGAATAAATGGATACTTGGGTTGATGAAAATGATAATCTAAAAATCATCCAGAAAATCTGGGACACTATAGAAAGATCAAATCCAATAATAATTGGAAGAGACTAAGGAAAGCATACCCAGGTCTAAGGCACAGAAAATATTTTCACCAAAATCATAGAAAAATATTTCCCTAACCTAAAGCAGGAAATGGCTATCAATGTAAAATAATAACAGAGAAGATAAAATATACTGGAACAGAAAAGAACATTCCCTTGTATAGAATAATCAAAACAATGAAAACAGAATAATAAATGTTTAAGAGAAATATACCAGGTTACTTATGAAAGTAGACCTATTAAAATAATAACTAACTTCAAAAAAGAACACCCAAAGCCAGAAAGTCCTGGACAGACATATTGCAGATTCTAAAGGACAGCAGATACCAGTCAAGACTACTGTCCCCAGAAATTTTTCAATCAAAATGAATGGAGAAAATAAAATATTCCATGATAAAATGAAATTTAAAACATTACTATCTACAAATATACCCAGACAGAAGATACTAGAAGGAAAATTCCACATCCAAGTAAACACATGGAATAAATAATTCCTGAACACCAAATCAATAGAGGAGAAACCACACACAAACACACACACACACACACACACACACACACACAAACAGAAAGACCTTAATAACAAAATAACAGGAGCAATAAATACTGTTCATTTATATCTAGGCACCTATGGTCTTCATTCAGAAAAGTAAAATAAAAAAAGAGAGAAACTGATTAACAGAATGAAGGTGAAAACATAATTATCCTTCTGTTGTATCCAAGAAACATGTTTTAAAAGTATAGGTATAACCTCCAGCCGAAAAGAACAAAGATATTCCAATCAAGTGGATCTAAGAAGAAAGTTGGTGTAATCATTTTAATATCTTAAAGTAATAGACTTCAAATAAAAACTAACCAGAATAATACTACATACTCATCAATGAAAAGTCCAACAAGAGGACCTTACAATTCTTAACATCCCTGCACCAAAAACTAGGGCACCCAGGTTCCTAAAAGAAACATCACTACATCTTAAATCACATATTGCCCCTCAACACTGATAGAGAATTCATTACCTTTTTATAACCAATAGACAGGTCATTCTCACAAAACCATACAGAGAAATGGAAGGGTCAACTCACATTATAAGCCAAATGGACCTGACAGACATGTATAGAACATATCACACCCCCACATAATCCTCAAAAAACATAAGAATATGCTTTTTTCTCAGAAACTGTCAGAACTTTCTCCAAAATTGAGCACATACTCAGAAACAAAAAAATCTCAATAGCTGTGAGGACAGCATCCTCTCTAACCATCTCAGATGAAACATCAACAAAAACAAGACAGAGCATGCAGGCTAACAAAAACTGAACAACTCACTACTGAAAGAAAAATAAGTATAGTCTGAAGTTAAGAAAGATTTTAAAAGTTTCTATAATCTAATGAAAATGAGTATACAACATGCCCTTATGGAACACAATGCAAGAGATTTTAAGAGGCAAGTTCATAGCATTAAGTGCTTACATTAAAATAATAATAATAATGATAATGATAATGATGATGATGATGATGATGATGATGATGATAATAATAGGAGAAATCCAACTAGCAACTTAACAACACACCTGAGAGCTCTAGAACAACAAGAAGAAGCTACACACAATGGGAGTAGATGGGAATAATCAAACATAGAGCTGAAATCAATAAATTGAAACAAACAAATTAAGAAAACAATGAAAAAATGCAATGAAATAAAGAGTTGTTTCTTTGAGAAAATAAATAAGAATGAGCTAGCTAGTATTATCTAAATTAAGTAAAAGGAAGAAAGAGAATATCCAAATTAACAACATTAGAGATTTAAAGATAAAAGGGGAGACTTAAAAACAGACACCAAAGAAATCCTGAGATTTAAATAAGTACTCTAACAACCTGAAAAATCTAAAATAAAGAATTTCTAATTTTCTAATACATGATACTTAAATGTAGAGCAGAGAAGCAATTTTAGCAGATCTATAGTCTCTACTGAAGTTGAAGAAGTCATTAAAAATCTCCAAACCAAAAATAATAATAAAACAAAAACAAACAGGGTCACATGATATCAGCAAAGTATTGCATCAGAATTTCAGAGAACAGTAAGTGCCAATATTCCACAAATCATTTCATAAAATAGAAACATAAGGAGAAAATTACCCAATTCATTTTCTAAGGCTACAGTTACTCTAATACACAAATCACATAAAGACTCAACAAAAAAAGACATTTACAGCACAATTTTTTTTATAATTATATATGGAAATCTGCCCAATAAAATATTTTCAAAACAAATCCAAGAACACACTAATAAGATCATCTAGAATTATCAAGAAGGTTTCATCTCAGTGATGCAAAAATGGTTCAACATCAATAAATCAATAAATGTAATCCATTATAAAAAACAAAATGCAAGATGAAACTACATATTCATCACAATAGATACAGAATGGTCCTTTGACAAAACCCAATATTCCTTCATGATGAAAATTCTGGAGAAGTTATTGATACAAGATACATACTTCAACATAATAAAGGCAGTTTACAGTGAGCTCACGGCCAAAGTCAAAGTTTAATGGAGAGAAACTCAAAGCAATTCCACTGAATTGAAGAACAAAATAAGGTTGTCGACTCTCTCCATACCTATTTGGTATAGTGCTTGAACTGTTAGCTAGAGCATCAAGATAACTGAAAGAGATCAAGAAGACACAAATTGAAAATAGGGAAGTTCAAATGTCTTTGACTTTTCTATTATATTTGCAGATAATATGATAGTATATATATAGGTGACCCTGGAAATTCCTCTAGGAAAGTTGAACAATTGATAAACACTTTCAGCAAGGTAGTAGGATACACAATAAACTCAAAAAAAGTAGGCTTTTTATATAAAAATGACAAAATGATGGAGAAAGATCAGGGAAACAACACATTTCATAATGGCCTTAATAATATAATATCTTCGGGTAATTCTGACCAACTAAGTGTAAGACTGATATTTAAAAAAAAATTAAGTATCTAAGAATTAAGTTGAAGAAATGATGGAAGGATCTTCCATGGTTCTATGAACCAATAGAATTTCTATAGTAAAAATAGCAGTCTTACCAAAAGCAAGCTAGAGATTCAAAGCAATTCAAGCCAATATTCCAACATAATTCTAAAAATACCTTGATAAAACACTTTTTAGCTTCACATAGGAACACAAAAAACCTATTATACCTAAAACAATCCTGAATAATAAAGGAACTGCTGGAAGTATTACTATCCCAACCTCTAATTGTGTTACAGAACTATAATAATAAAAGCCATATAGTATTAACAACAACAACAACAAAAAAGTTATGCTGAACAAAGAAATCCAATTGAACTCCCAGACATAAACCTAAAACCTGAATTTTTATAACAAAAACAGATATATACAATGGAAAAAACATAGCATTTTTAACAATTGGTGCAAGTCAAATTGGATGGCTGGATGTAGAGGAATTCAAATAATTTCCATTAATTTAAAATTAATTAATTAATTAATTAATATTCCAGCCATATTATGTTTTTCTCACCCTACCTCCTCCCCTCACAGTCTCTCCCAGAATCTCCCCTATCGCACCATTTCCCTTTTCCTCCTTTCTCTTCAAAAAACAAAAAAAGGTAGGTCTTACCAGGCAGTCATGGTGCATGCCTTTAAGGTAGAGGCAGGCAGATCTCTGTGAGTTCAAGGCCAGCCTGGTCTACAGAACAAGTTCCAGTACAGGCTGTAAAGGTACAAAGAAAGCCGGTCTCAAAAATCAGGAAAAATAAAAAAGAACAGGACTTCCATCCTTCCATGTATATCAGCCAGCCCGTCAAGGCATATCAAGCTGCACTAAGACTAGGTACCTCCTCTGCCATGAAGGCTGGACAATGGAACCCAATAAGAAGGAAAGGTGCCAAAGCAGGTAACAAAGTCAAAGAGAGTTATGCTCCCACTACTGGTCCCATAAGAAGACCAAGCTATACAACTGTAATATAGACAGAGAGGGCCTAGGTCAGTCCTAGGCAAGCTCTCTGGTTGGCAGTTATTCTTTTTGAGCACCCATGAAGCCAAGTTAGCTGATTCTGTGGATTTCATTATGGGGCCCTCAAATCCTCTCGCTCCCATAATCCTTCTTCCCCCTCTTCCTGAACGTTTCAACTAATATTTAGCTGTTGATCTCTGCATCTGTTTCCATCAGTTGCTGAGTAAAGTCTCTCTGGTGATAATTGGGCTGAACACAAATTTATGATTATAGCAGAATATCATTAGGAATCATTTCACTGCCTTTTTTATTGTTAGTCATGTTTGGTTCTATCCTAAGTCTCTGGGCTGTCCAGCTTCTGAATTAAGGCCCTCAAGGCTGTGCTATAGGTGGGCTACCTCTCATAGTATGAGTCTCATTATATGACTATACCAGTTATTGGTTGACTATTTCCATAATTTCTGTGCCACCTTTACCCCAGCACACATTTTAGGCAGGGAAAACTGTAGCTCAAATATTATGTGACTGGGTTGGTGTCAGTTTGTCTCACTATCAAAGGGCTAGGTGACCACCTTTCGTGTGGCAAGTCGCTCAAAATTTTGACTGTCATACAATGTAGAAATATGGGCTTATATGACACAGCCCCTATACTCTATTCATTCTTTGTCCATCAAGGTTGTTTCCAGTTCCTTGCTGCTGCAAATAAAGTTGCTATAAATATAATTGAGCAAGTGTTGTTCTGATGTGGTAAATCATTCTTTGTTTATATGCCCAAGAATGGAATATCTGTGTCTTGAGATAGGTCAATATCCAGTTTTATGAGAAACCTTCATACTGGTTTCCAAACAAGTTTGTGTTTTTTTGGATGAGTGTTTTGTTTTTTGATTTGTCTCCTCTTGGTCTTACAGCCTAACTGGTCTGAAATTCTGGTAAGTAATGAGTTTTCAGGTCTTGTAGGGAAACTCCACTGAGATTTTTGCAGTCTATAAAATGTTTGGGGTTTGGATTCTCACTTCTTCAGTTTCAAGTATCTGTGTGGCTTTTGAGATTCTGGGTACCTGCTTGATCTCTGGGATTCCTAGACAGTGTGACCACCAGTAAAACAGAAGATTTCTGCCAAAATTTTATGTTGTGATATGGAGCCCAGGGGAGTGGGTAAAATCTTTGGCTATTGGATGGGCTTTGAGGAGTGTAAGTGCATGGTGGGCAGTGTCTTAGCTGGGGTTCCTTAATCTAGCCTGGTCTCCAGTAAAGTAGTCAGAGTTGTAGTCAGAGTTGTGAGCCCAGGGGTCATATGAAAACCTAATGTAGTATAAACTCTTAAACTCATAATGTAGTATAAACTCTTCAAATATATACATACATGAAGATAATCTAAACGAAACGTACAAATAATGAGGAAGACAGAGACCCCACAGGACATCTCTTGCCATTAATTGAAGCTTCCAGTCCCAGGACTGTTACCTCTAGCTGAGTTGTTAGGCAAAGAGAACCCATGGGAACCTGCACACAACCCATGTTGTTGCCAAGAATATAGGTTGTTCTCCACAAACTGAAGGCAGAATTCCATTGCTGATGACAACACTTACACATTTTCTGAACATGAAGAAGCCAAGCTGGTGCCTACATAGAGTCCACAAGCCTATGTAAGGGAGAACCACTAGGGAAAGAGAAACTGCTCTCAAGAATAGGCTGCATGTGAGTACTAGATGACCAACAGGAAGTGAACTCAATGATGTCATTGGAGGTTCCTTGTCTTATAATATCATATCAGGACTTTAAAAAAATCCTGTTTTATACATATGGAATATATATATATATATATATATATATATATATATATATATATATATATA